>JAJONI010000871.1:0-17130 GCA_022190145.1 Pezicula rhizophila
GTAAAGGTTTCAAGGGCGACATTGTACTATAAGGTCATCTTAGAGTTCATAGTTGAATATCTTCGAAAATGGTAGACAGAGTTTGGAGTCTGCTTAGCGGGGAATGTTGATTTGATTACACTTACACCTTAATCCTTATTTCCCCAACAATAACAGCCCTGGCTAAACTTAATATTTCACACACCTTTCATTATTTCTATTACCGGCTTCCAATAAGGCCAGTTCCTTGAAGGATACATACTCCGTTGAACTCACGCACCATTTCTCATATCCCACCTCACCTCAAATCCAAGTCACCAACGAAACACCCCCAGCCCCACTCCAAAATTACAACATCCCCTAATAAGAAATCCTACCCTTCATTTTAGCCAAAAGCCTCTTCCTTATCCTCGCAAAATTAGAAGGAGGTACAGCAGTCAAAGTAACAAGCGAACAATTACCCTGAACAACAGAATCCATAAACAAAGCCTGGTTCTGAGGACAATACTGCATCATATTTCGTCCATCTGTCTCGGAACAAGTAAGTATATCATTAGCATCGATAGAACAGATTGGGAGTGTCCAGTTGTGGTCAGCGATTATATTTGGTGGGTTTAGAAAGAGGGGATATCCGTTTGTTATGTTTGGTGATACTTCATCTTGGTTGGCCATGTCTCCGTTCATGTCTAATAGGTTTCCTTCTGCGTTCAGCGAGAATTCTGAGGCGTTTACTGCGCCCGGGACGAAGGTTATGAGGTTGTCTCCTAAGGTGTCGTTGAGGGACTTGACTTGTGCGAATTGTCCGTCGATACCACCTCCTGAGGCCAGGATTGCGAAGTTTGTAGGCGTGGGAGTCGCCGAGGCGGTTGGAGTGGAGCTTGCACTTGCGCTGGCGCAAGATGAGGCTGGAACTATTTGCAATACTTCAAGGATACCACCTGCTGCTACCTGGCCACCAAAAGATATCCAGACAATGTTATTAAGGAGATAGAAGATAGCGCTGCCACCAACAAACGCTGAGTTTATCCATTGAATCTCGGTTCCGGAGACTTGGAATACTGTGGATATATTTCCGTAGCTTGCTGATGCTGCGAATTGTTGATCGGCGTTGCCGTTTGTAGAAATTTTGAGGCCACCGCTTAAAAGCTGCCCGGATACCAAGGACCAGACTGCAGCATTTGCACAATCGGTAGTCGTCTGTCCTCCAGCTCCAACGAAAGTGGGTGAAGATTCACGTTTTTGAAGAGGAGGTGGCGCGAATGAGACCATGAAGGGAGCTGCTGCTGGCGCGGCGGTACTTCCAAGAGTTAAGTTTAAGACTTGACAAAAGCTATAGTTGAAACTTACGCAGTTGCTGAGACGGTTGAGGTACTTGTAAAGGTAGACGTAGTAGTAGCCATGACTGTGGTAGTCAGGTAGACCGGGGCATTGTTGATATTGATCTGAACGCCGCCATTGATATTGATGATGGTATTCGCACTGATATATGTGTCTATGATAACCGGGTAAGAGACTACTTGATTGTAGACGTAGACTTGGATAACAGGGAGCTCAGCAGCGCAGTAGGATATATCTCGATCGAGAAGTTCCCCGGTTGCTAACGAATAAACAGTTGAGAGAAAGAGACTGAAAAAGAGTGGAAGCAGCATGATGCTGATGCAATACAATTGAAACGAAGGTAGGGTAAGGATTGTAGAACAATGGGATGTTGAATGGTGTCAATGGGCTCTGCGACCAATATAAGGATGGGATTTAGGTTCATACAAAAAATGCTACGAAAGAGTAAGTCTAATTTGTTCACCAACCTTGACAAGTTTATCCTGCTCAGATATGCTCAGATATGCTCATTGGGTTTTGGGTAGGTATGTGAATTAGCTGTGAGGCTTTCCAATCGGCTATGAAATACTATGCCAATCATTCAGCTCATCAAGACCAGGTGGACCGTGGATTGATTGACTTCTTGTGGTGAGGAATGTTTGATATGAGAAGGGGGATAGCTATTTTAACTTCCCATTTCGTTTTGTCGTCCAATAATATATAGAAAGTGTATTCGGACATTTACAATATCAACGTGCTCGCCAAAGCAAAAAGAAGAAGAAAAAAATACCAAACACCAAATCAGCTGACCACAAAAAAAAAAAAAGGTGATGGTGATCTCCTCACCCCATAATCCCCCCCTTTCAGGTTCAGGGGTACAATAAGCGAGAGTACTTGAAGAAACAAAACGAATACGCTTGTGTTTCGAATAGAATTGCCAACTCCTTCCTCATGCAAATCTGTCCCTCAATAGGCTCCTCTCAAAATCCCATCAATTCAGATAAACTTCCCCTCCCATGATCTTTTAATTCCCGACACCCTTTCTTGTATATTAAAGCCAAGAAACAATCCGTTTCTTTAGAATGCTGCTGTTGCTTCTTCCTCTTCTCTTTCCTTTTCTTCCAATCATCTGTTTTGACGCAGTGATTCAGGTCCCAATATCTGACCATATACATTCTTTTCGTTCGCTTTCAAAAGTTGGTTGATCAGTACTCGTAAATATGTTTTCGTTTTCGTTTTCGTTCTCGAAAACACAACAAGATGTGCTCACATTAATAACACTCCTGTCAACATTGTCATCATCAGTGCTTGTGCAAGGGCACCCAACATCTCAACAACAACAACAAGAAGTACAAGCAAGAGCAACATCAACTCAACCACCAACCCTACTCTGCGGAGATCAAGATTCTTTAATCTTGGAAAACACGCCATGGATTGTGTATAACATGCTATACAATGCCAATGAAACAGTCGGTACGCAATGTACATATTACGATGCGCAGACGATTTCTCAAATCAGTTCTGCTGAGGTGATTTGGAGTAGTATTACAAATATTGAATATGTTGAGAGCACGTAAGTTCTTTACCATGGCGTCATCCTAGAATACACACTAAGGAATTCTTGCAATAGGAACAATGTACCGAAAGGTTACTCATTTGTTGGTCTGACGCAAAATCTCGAGACGACTATTGATGACATTGCTTCTATTCCTGCGATATATGATTGGTCGAGAACGAACACAACTGCTTTCAAAGGTAAACTCTCTCGAAGAACTTCTGGTTTCTATAAAGTTCCAGAACTGATACCGGGCAATAGGAAACGTCTGTTTTGATTTCATGACCAACGATGTGAAAGGCGACTCTACATCCGCAACTTCCCACGAGCTAATGCTCTGGCTCCAATATGAAGGAGGACAACGTATGTATAAACCCTCCACTCCCAAATTTTTCTCTCAAGCAGTCCCACGAGCACCAACAAGACACTCAAGAAATCGAAATTAAAAACTAACACCACGCGCCCAGTCCCAATAGGATGGGCCAATGGACCCACAGCAACAATCCCATCGCTCTTCGGAACCTCCTGGTCCCTCTACGAAGACGTAAACACAGACACCGGAATCACAGTCAGCACTCTCCTCCCAACCAAGCAATTCCAAGGAGAATTCTCAGGCGACTTAAAAGAATGGCTGGTAGCGTTAGCAAATCTTGGAAAGTTTGCTAATTCTACTTATGTTAATGTTGGGAATGCTGGTACGGAATTCTTTTATGGGGATTCGATTTTGAATGTTACTTTGGCGTTGCAGATCGATCTTAATTGATCTTCATTGATGTTGGAGTTGGAGTTGGAGGGATGAGAGCGCTTGGCTTTTGGAGGTGGTTTGATGCGTCGGTTTTAAGATGCCCACTTAGAGGGAGGGATAGTTCAATGAAACTTCTGCCCAAGCACTATTCTTATTGAGGATTTGAAGGAGAGTGTCATATGTTGAGTAAGGTATCCAAGACATCCATCAGCCCCTTCAGTCAAGGCCCTCGAAACCATTCACAGATCGCTTCCTCGTTCGAGGTCGAAATGAGCTCTTCAAGAGGTTGGCATTTTGTGAGATGTTCGAACAGATTGGTACCAAAACTCAAGACTGGTATACAGGTAGCCCAAGACGGAGAGTAGCTCTCATATTGAAACCCTGTATAAAAACGTCAAGTTTACTCTCTGAAATATTCTAAAGGTTTATCTATGAACAAGTCCTGTCAGCTCGTTTCCCGTTGTGTCTATCAGAGCTAGGCTCTAAATTCCATGCTTGATCTTAGATCCCGTGACTTCACATGCCCACCCTGATATACCTCCGTAGTCTACAGATCTCTCGCTGCCAATGCTATGCTATCCAACGTTATAAACCCCAGCTTTTCAGCCACCCAAGCAACCAATATGCATCTTTGATTCCGTAACTCACGTCTCATACCTCTGCCCAAACATCAAGAATTGCTCGTGCAATCTGAGCTGTAAGTTGCTGACTTTGCCCATCGGGAAGATGATGTCCAACTCCTGCCAATTCCATATACTTCACCTTATCCTCCTCGAAGAAATCTGAACACAGCGCCCTTCCAAAATCCAATAAAGGATCCTCCAAACCAACCACGTGAACACTCGGTGTGGCGCATCTCTCCAGTACATCGTGTGGCGGATATTGAGGAGGTAACAGCGGAGGACCGCCCATAAGAAAGATCCCGAAGCGGAAATCGGCATTCTTGAGAGGATTTTTCTGCTCTTCCTTATTTGCTCTATCAGACTGTTGCTGCAGTAAAAGTCCTGACCCGATCTTCGTTCCTTGGGAAAATCCTAATATCCCCACAAATGGTTTGCCAGTGCTCGCAACTTGATCGTCCATTGCCTTTTGAATCAACTGGATAGACTCTTTTGGAACTGGCTTTCCTTCAGGCGTGCCGGGTACTATCCAGGAATAGAATGGACCACAGTCTTCAAAGACAGGCAACACCCCAGGCCCGGCCTTCGACAGGAAAGGTGCATCGAGGAAGACAAACTCGAATGTGGAATCAAGTTCTCTCCTTAAGCGGATGGTCTGGAAACCGAAGATCATGGCCGAAGTGCCTCCCCCGTGCAGGCACAATATCCGTGGCTTACTCTCCATGACTTTTGCTGTAGAGCCCATCTCACACAGCTGGGTATTAAGGAGTCAAATGAAGGAATGCTTAAGTGATTGTGCAGACAGGACCGAACAATAGGTAGGGGGAATGTTGTAGTCAGACTGTCTCGTCGTCGTCTTATCGGGAGAAGTTGAAGGTGTGATGGATGCGCTAAGCTGAGAGTTCTAACCCTGTCCGTCTCGTCCCGTTTATCGGATGCGGATGCGATTCACGTGCGATGTACTGTATTGCTCCGTGTAGGGTGGGTCTGCCATATACTGCTCCGTTACAAATAATACCAACGCATCGTATTGCATGAGCCACATATATATATATGAAAAGCTGAACGGCTTTCAATATAGAAACTTTCCTCTATCCATGTTTGAGCCATTTCCTACGGTACACGTGTAGCAAAGCCGGCCCAAAACCTGATACAGCTTCAGTACACCGACCAATCCTGGAAGACTTTGACCTCTTGAAAATAATCCAACTCCTTGAGCCTTTTGAAGTTTTTCCCAAGTCGGTAATGTTGGATGCCATCTTCCTCCTTTATTATGGTTATAGCTTCGTACATTACGTCCGTAATCATGCGACGCAAGTGATAATCAGCAAAGGCTGTGACGTGAGTACCTTCATTCCTAGCCTGGACGACAATATATCCCAGGTTGATCAGAGCACGCAAGATGTTTTGCTGCATTTTGAAACAGCTTTTGGGATTGAGCTTCGATAGTATTCGGTCGTGGATACATGTTTCGAAACAAAAACCGGATATGTTTGTCGTCAACATACATACCGTTGTATGGAAATGGAGAGGAGGGATCCCAAGGTATTCGCTGAAGACATGTCTGTACTTCAGATATGCAAGATACGTATCGCATCGGCCTTTCGTTGTCAACGAATAAATCTCGCACAGTGCGGAGATCTTTCCATACATTATCTTCCCCTCCCCATACCGGATGGATGCAGAAGTCCCGCCCGCACAAATATTTTCTTTTCAGAGAATCGAATGCGAGCAAGAATCCAGACGAACTATCTCCATATGTGGCGGTTCTCCTGTCCGCAATTATATTTCCAATTTCTGACTCCGTCATCATCCCATATAGTAACCATCCATGCAACGGTAGATATTCTGCGGAACTCTGGCCTTCACTGTCTCAGGAGCCCACTGCGGAGTATCACAGTCTTCCTTGTACTGGCCCGTTCCGATGGCGGATGCAATATTAACCACCTCGGTGGGAGAATCTCATATGGTTTCAAAGAGGCGTTCATGGTCACATTTGTCATGACTTTGGTCTCGATTGTCTCAAGTAACCTGCCTGCAATAACGTCCTCGGGGAGTATCTTTGAGGAATCTCAATCTGACCACCAATGCGGGTCATCGACGCTATCACCAACCAACCCTAGTGCGTAATCTACAAGTTTTGTAGTGGACTTAAAACTGGCAGGTGTTCGCACTCGGGCAAATTCGATAATACGATCTCATACAGTCGAGTTCTCGGGTGCGTAATCGGCAAGTAGATCCATGTGAGCTAGAGGAACCGCAATCCTTATACCCACCACCAGAGTCCATGTACGGAGTGAACGGTCGTTGTACTTGATAGGATCACTGTCGGCAACTTCCTTCTACAAGCAACTCTTTGATCTCCAAGATATTTCCGATGCGGATTTAATTCGTGATAATCTGTCTCCGTGAGCCAAGCATCATTCGTTCGACCGATTGAAGCTTCTGTAGCTTTGGAAGACGTTAATCGTCTGGACCAGTGTTGGGACGTTTAAAGCCGCGCCATGTAGAAGAAGGCATTTCGAGGTGCACAGGTGCAACAATTGACTATCTGGCATTTGTTTTAGTGATGATTGGGGTTTGGGTTTCTGGAACTGTGCTCAATAAAGTGATATATGGTGACTTGTAATTAGAGGAACGCGTTGACTAACGCGTGAAAGACGGGAGACGCGACCTAGGTAGGGACATGGAGTGTCGGCTGAACTCTCTCCCGATGCCAAGCGAGAAACGTTGAATCCATGCCCACCGAGCATTTACGAAGTATACAGTAGTAGTAAGTAGAAAGCCGAGAACTAGAAATCTACCTCGACAACGGAATTGGATTGAGTTACTCGGAATTTATCCTATCTAAGTGCGGTGGCAGTAAAGGAGAATGGGGAGGCACGTGGAGGCTTTTCGGACTAAGCGAGGGAACTCAGAGGAGAGGACCTTACATGACCTGACATCTTCAAACTGTTATGGGCCTGCCGTAGTAGCTTCATGAATACATGGATTCCACTAAAGGGATAATGGTATAGCCAGTTTGTAGTCGTGAGTTCCATTTACATGAGACTGTATGCCAAGTAGTTCGTCTTTTTCTTTTCTTAGGCTTTTGAACTGCTTAGATTCTCTTATGAAGCCTATCTTGAAACTTAATGATAGGAGCTTACTCTGAACTGGCTTACAGTACGGAGCCCCCAACTCGGACATAAAGACAAAACTCTGTGCCCACAATGCTCCTTTTTAGCTAGTCCCTAATTCATCACATCACATCAATCTAAAGGCCTAGAAATTGGGGGTTCGAATTCCACTGGATAGGTACTTATCGAACCTTTGAGGATTTCGCTAAAGTATCCAGGGGGTTCTCAACACACCTGCCCGTGGTATATGAAATCGCACTTCCCTCTATGCTCCGAACCTGTTCCTTGCGCATCGCACTCTGCCTTTCCTCCTCATTTTCATTCAAAGACAAACCGCCTCTTCCTCCAATATAAACTCAAATATAATCATTAGCAACTGCGGTACTTTCAAGTACAACCTTGCCTACACTGAGCCCAGTGGTGCTGGCGTATCATAGCGCTTTTAGCTCTGACGGATTCGAGCTAGTGTATTTTTTATGATACACCAAGTCCAATGCCGCAAAGAACATCAGTGCTCCGAGCATCCGCTTTGGGTTGGCATTGACAATAGATGAATACCAGCACTTACATGCGTTATTACTCGAGCCTCTCCGTCCGCTTCTTTCTACAGAAGACTTCAAGCTTACCAGAGCGAATTGCAAGACTGCTGCGGTTGATGCTACACAAAAAATCCGTGATAAATTGATTGAAGTACACGACTGGAGTACAGTTCCTAAAGAATGGCTGAACAATGCATTCTAGGAGATAATCAAGTCAGCGGTTAACCAGCACAAGCGTCAGAACTACAAAATACCTACATTGTTGCCTACACAACTGCGAAAGGCAGATAACAACATTCCTCCGGCTTCTAGTTCCGTTATGCACAATCCCCCTCCTGTAGCTAGCGGTAGAGTCGACCTTGAGAAGGTGTTGCCAAATAAGACATGGTTGCCACTATTGACGTTGTTGCCACTAATAGAGGGCGCAATATAGGCCACATCCAGAGACACTCTTTTATGCAATACCCAATCCAGTCAATTTTGTACTGATTTCCCATACAATTTAGCTCTCTCTACAATGCTCACTAAGCACCATCAATATGCAAGATTCACTCTCTATTTTGTATATAAATACTGCCCATTTTCCTCTATAGAAAATCAAGCAATTCGCTACTGACTTCCGTCTTATATATTCGATATTATATACCTAGAATTATCTGACACCTTCAACCTCATTCTCAAACCCAATGGTGAGTCTGAACAGGCAAGACAGACTGCAGTATCGCAAGTACCTGAAGCATCACAAACATCGCAAGCATCGCAAGCACCGCAAGCACGTCGAGCACGTCGAGCACTTCCACCACCCCCACCCCCTCCACCCCACAAGAGCTAGGGCCTGGGATTGCAGGAGTGAGTCACGGATGTAGATTTGTTGCTTCGTTTCTGTTGTAATCGCCAATTGTCTTTCCAGAGGAGAAACGTTGACTATCCGGTCGTCTGTCTGTCTTTTCCCCAAAACCTGTACTAGTGGTCTAGGAGGAGTGGCCCAAGTAGGCTGTCGGTTGATCTATTAAGTTAGTTTGGGTTGCTTAAAATCAGCACTTCATATTGTTCTCCACACCTTAATCACTTTTGAAGTCATGCCGTTATTGTGAATAGCGACTTCGCGCTGGGTGAGTTTATCAAGGGAAGACTCTTTTCCAACTTGAATATCATCTGGCCGCTTTTGTCGTCTTCTTCAACTCCCGAGCAATAATTTTGCTACCTCCTCAGGGTCGCTCACCAGAGTTACCTGAAATGGAATCTGTAAAAATGGCAACCACTTTGGCTCCACAATTCGGAGAATGACATTGATGTCCCTATCCGGAATTCCATCCACCCACCACAGAGTAGTGACAAGTTTCATAAAGGCCAGATAATAAGACAAAATAATCAAGGCCCTAGGCCGCTTTCCATTTGCAGCGGCAACGAATTCTTCCTTGGGCCATGATGGCCACGATACAATCCTGACTGAAAGTGGGGCACCAATACCGTCCGACTGAAGACTGGCAAATAGCATTCCGAGGCTGTCCAACGCATGACAATAGATTTTGAGAAGTGGGTAATCCAGGTCATCGGGTTCCATGGCAGAAAGCATATCCAAGAGAATCTGGGGGACGGCAGGCATTGTAGACAACTGTGTCAAGTTGCGTCGGAAGACAGCCCCAACACTTGTATCTTGAATATTAATCAACCGCCGCCCCTTAAACATAATTACAGTTTTCAGTCCTTGATAGAGATTGAGCCAATGGTTGACGTGAAGGTCATCTTCGTTGGTGTTGTAGTCCTTCGAAACAAGCACAATCAGAAGCAAGGACATGATTAGCGTTGCGTCATAGTTTTCTGGGGTAATATTGTCGAGTGCTTTACGAAAACCGCGGAAGGCTTTCCCACGGTAAATATCGGTTTGATGCCGAATTTCATTGAATTCCGGAGACATGGTTTGTAGATGCAGTGATGCCATTCCGAGAATAGCATCCATTAAGAAGTCGTTCTCAAAAGCAAGTTGAGGGACTCGAACCTGAAGAACGCCGTTGGAGTCCGGTCGATTTCCTACGGCAAGACTAGTCCATGTAGACACAGAGTAATGGTGCATCAAGCGCAAGTCGAATGCAGTCAGTTCTCCAGATGACGAGTGAATAGCGGGCATGAGGGAATATAGAATCTCGGATGCATCGTCATTACTAGGCGATGAGGTTAACCTTGATCTTCGACTAAGTACAAGTGAATCGCTAGGAGAAGATGTATTTGAGGAGACAGTTGACTCAGATTTCGTGGGACGAGAAATATAAACACAGTCCAAGCGACGAAAGTCACAGAATGAGCATTTGGGATGTTTCTCGTCACACTTTTGAAAAGAGTCAGCGAATTATCATTCAGGCTGGAAGCTATCTCCTCGCAGTTAGGTACCTTGATCTTCCTCGCTTTGCAGGCAGTACACCCTGCCCTACTCTTCTTGTGCGGTCTTTTAGTTATGAATTCGCCTGTCATCTTCCCAAGAATGAGCACCTGTATTCTCAGATGACAGAGATTACTAATAGCTAACCACAAGCGAACTGAGGCTGACGAGTTGATTCTGTGTGAAGGTTAAGCAACCGACGTCAAGAGGGTTTGAAAGGGAGCAGCATTGACAGTAGGGTTGGGGGAGACGCAGCTACGAAGATGAAGATATAAATGACGATGAAGTGGTGAGAGAACAGCGGAGGAGAGTCGAGAGGCAGATAGAGTCATCATCCGAAAGGTGTTCGCGCGCTAAATGTACCTAAATGTTTGTTACGACGACCATACTGTACAACCGGATATACGACGAATTCCCAAATCCGGCCCGCCATCGCGTCGGCCGAAAATTGACGCGACAGACAACCTTGAGAACCTCCAGATCGGGCCCAACAGCACTGCTATAACCCCCCCCCCCCCCAGCTTATGGCTTCATTATTTGCTCTACCAAACGAGCTATTGCTCTCTTCGTTGCTCTCAAACTTCCCATGTCGAGGTCCCCAAGCTCGCACCTTGGCTACTCTTCTTTCTGTAAGTTTGCTACCAACACTAGCTTCTAAGTTAACCACTGCCTGGCGCAAGTCAACACCGCATCCTTTTTTACTAAATAGCTTTCATATTTCAGGTACGAGCAACGCCTTGCAAGAATATTGTTGTCCATGGACTTGAGGCGACAGGGAAAAGCGCCGTCACGAAGGCTGTACTCGAAGCGCTTTCCCGCTCGGGACCGAGGAACCTCAATGGAAACTCTGAACAAGAAGACCACAAGGAGGATATTTCCTATGCAATTATAAAGAGCGCAGAATGCATAACGGGCAGACATTTACTGGAACAAACTGTTGGCGCCGTGGCCAAAGCTGTAGGATCGACAGATAATATTCCACGGTGCGAGAACATAGCGCAACTGGTCGTCCATATCGGAAGCTTGCTTGAAGGTTGGACTGCCCTGGATAAGGAAGAGTCTGCGAAACAGAGGTTTGTCCTTGTTTTTGATAGGATAGACCAGCAACGAGAGGCCCCGCCGACTTTGCTCCCTGCTCTTGCTAGGCTAGGTGAGATTGTATGTGCCTCAACACAAAGTACATGTCCAAGACTGCAGAACTAATTGAGCCAGATTCCGCGCCTGACTACGATATTCATTGTGACTTCTCCACGACCTCACTTCCTCCATCTGCCTGGAGTCCCGCACATACACTTCCCAACATACCGTAAACTCGAGCTTTTGCAGATTCTAGCTCTTTCAGAACCATCTCCACAGCTACCAGGAGGTCAAGGAGAGACAAGAGAAGTTTGGAATCGCTTCTGCTCAGCCGTTTGGGATTCTCTTTCAAAGCACTCGGGGCGGGATATCCTATCCTTCCGCTCAGCTTGCTTGCGCTTATGGCCATCTTTTATTGATCCAATACTCGATGGGACATATTCCTCGAAAGAGTTCGGTCGCTTACTCGTCTTCAAAAGATCGCTATTCCAAGATGACAAAGCGCTTGTCCCCAATATGATCTCTAGCAAGGAATCAGTCTCAGTGGGTGACTTGCCTTCCAAGCAACAAGGGATCGGCACCCAGCTGCCCTACTTTTCTCGTCTTTTGCTTGTGGCATCCTACCTAGCCTCGTTCAACAAACCTGCAACAGACCAAATTTACTTCATGAAAAGTGCCACAGCAAAGCGGCGAAAGAAAGGTGGTGGAACTGCAATCTCAAAGAATACTTCTGGTGCCTCAAAGAGCCGTAAAATTTCAAGAAAGCTCCTCGGTCCACAAGCATTTGTTCTAGAAAGGATGCTAGCTATCTTCCATGCAATAAAGCTCGATGGGGATGATAGAGGCGGATACGGAGGTAAAAGAAGGAAGGGGTATAATGGACAAAGCGGAGAAGCAGATATTCAGACCGCAATTGCAACATTGACAAGCCTCAGATTATTGGTCAAGATTGGGGCTGCTAATGCGGCGGATACTTTGGATGGAGGAAGTAAATGGCGAGTCGCTGTTGGATGGGATTTCATCAGAAATATTGCTAGGAGTGTGGGTGTTGAAGCGGAGGATTATCTAGCAGATTAATATCCAGATTAATCTGATGAGTTTTACTTAATTCCAGTAACTAGTGATTAAGATCCTTCAACAAAGCTTCTCCACTTATGAATATCCCACGAGCAGTTTCTCTTGGATGTGAGTAATAATTGTGTATTGAGAAATAGTCTTCACGATAAATCTTCTTAAGTATATCATTACTTCCGTATATCCCCCGTGGCCAAAAAGTGGCATATTCTAGGCAACCAAAGCAACCCGACATAAAAGCTAACGAAGCACTCTACCAAGACTTCGGTCCAAACGTCTCTCCATCAGCAACAGTCTTTCGAATAGCAGTATATGACGCATCCTAAAAAGGTAAAAACTCAGTAAGCAATCCATAAAATTATAACCTCCATGCCCATCCCACTGTCTTCCCACCAACAAAGATTAAATAAAAAGAAACATACCACAGTATTAAACACGTCTACGTTCCCCCACCACTGTGGAATAGTGACCTTTGGGTATGTAATGGCAAAGAAGATGACGATGGTAGAGAGAATCAGACCAGAGTCAAGGGCTGCGGCCGTTACGTAGTTGTAAGTGCTCCACCAGCCGTGGAATCTCCTGCGGATGGAGTGGTTGAAGATTAGGCCTACGATGGCCCAGGTGAAGAAACTGAGGGGTGTCGCTGGGGGGAGCCAGCCCATTGCTCCTAGCATACTGTATTTTTGTTCGGATTAGTTGTTTTCTAGCTAAATATGGGGTTGTTTGGGATGTTAAATATTTATTTGGTGGATGTCTTACATTGGAGCGTTTAAGAGGCGTGCTGGTGATCGGGGAAATACTCGCATGATGATGTAGAAGAGTACTGGAAGGAGGGCGCCGAGAAGCCAGTACCATTGCATTGCTGAGTACATTGATCCTGGGCCGAACATACGCTTTGGACCAATGACTCCCCAGACAATGGAAGATGAGAAGAAAGTCTTGCCATTAGGACAGGTAAACTTGGCCTTTTGGGTTCTGTTGAAGGAAGGTATTGGTTAGTATGCTCGCTGGTAGATAAAATCTAGATGCGAACTTACGTTGTACAGACACCATCGATGTTACCAAGTGTCCAATTCATGACTGCAATTTGTACAAAAGTCGCCCAAATGGTGGCGGCAATTTGGCAGGTGAAGACTGTCTTTGGTGGAATCTTCATGTAGTGAGAAAGTTTCAAATCGCCACAATACGTTTGTCTAAACTACTGGTCAGCATACGGCGCTGTTTTCTTAACGCCGAGGGTTTGACTTACGCTTGTCCTAAGGTAATGGTGCTGTAAACTTTGAAGATCATAACACCGATAGGCTTTCCAGGGATCATGAACCCTGCCAGGAAAGGAGATAAAACATTAAGTGCTATGATGCAGTGTTAGATATAGGACTTTTAATTCTGTGCGAACGAGAATCCAAGCCTTACCAAGTGCGATATTTGTCGTTGCTAAAATCATGCAAGTAGGTATCTATTATATGTTGAGCAGAATCCGTACAACACGATATGTCCAAACGTACCACAAAAATAAAGGCAATAAAGTTAGCAACGAAGAATGCCCACCCTGTTCCCGGTTATTAAAATATGATTCTTGGTAGTTCTGATGGTCACTTACAAGGAAGCTGTGACTCGAATCCCAATGCTGTGGCCAGTCCTAAAGCTAGAGATATTGCAAATAGAGCAGCATACCACCACTCAGGGGCCTCAGGATACTTATCCATAAGTTTCATGTGAATATCAGGCTCCTGGCTCCTGGAAGCCTTGTATCTGTACCAAATCTCCTTGCTATTGAAGAGGATGGTATGTACGATAGCAGCGATAAGAGCAGCGAAAGACAAGGCGTAGTTCATGGCAAAGGTGGGTGCTAAGAACATGGGCGAATATTCTTTGTATTTGGCAAGATCAAATGAAAATTGTGGAGTAAGAATCCTGGAGACATTGTAGCTGTGCTGGGTATTATCAAATGTCGATGAGGTGTTCATAGGCAAATAGTCCGACCACAGAGAGCCTGTGAAGGAAATGCCAATTGCTGTAATGATAACGAAGAAGATCAGACCCACTAAAGTGTTGAGAAGGGCGTGGACTGGAGCCAGTAAAGGGTCGCCGAGATAACCTGAGATATATCTGCGTACAATTTAGCATTATACAGTAGCCAGCCACAAAGCCAGTAGACTCACGTCCAATCGAATGTGATGGGAATCAGAGACAATCCAGTGAAGCCGCCGAACAATTGATTAACCACAATATTTTTTGGCTTAATCCCTAAACACGGTTTTAGGAGACAGCCTCTCATTATCTTGCTGTTTAAAGACAACTTACAGGTCACGAAAGCAAAGACGGAGAGGCCCTGCCACAATACACCAGGGATCCTGTCTACGTTAGTAAAGATGCAAGTAAGCGAGGTTCTGTTAAGGACTTACCAGTAATAGATGAATGCACCAATAGTAACGTACATAAAATAGCGATACCGAGAAATTTGCCATCCGTTGGTATCAATCGTGGATTCTGCAGTACTTTTATCATGCAAAGCATAGAAGAGAGAGGTGTTTGAAAATTGACCTGGCCAAATCATAGCCGACGGCCTGCAGTCATTAGCGAGCGGCGCATGGAATCCTACAGCATGACTTACCAAACTAGGAAGCGACGAAATAAGCCAGCAAGCGAGATGCCAATAAGTTGGCTACTTAGAGTGAATAGAATCTGGAAGCCCCATCCCATGTCTAAGTTGTAGAACGCTATGGTGGTTCAGTATTTGAAAATATCGGATCTCAGTGTTTTCAGATAAGAGCTTACGTTTTCCTGCAAGGGCGAGTAAAGCATCAGTACTATAGGCATAGCCAATCGAAACGCTATTTAAATCAGTCTTCTACGTATATTGAAGTTTCCTTGCGAGTACAACTTCGAACAACGTACTTGGACATAAGCTGTAGCAGTTGTTAGTCATACAAGAAATCAAAACCTGAGTCTCAGAAGATGTAACGTAACATACGGTAATAACAACGTGCTCCTTGATTGTGAATGGACCAGTGTTGAAAGTCCAAATGAGTCCAAATGTGTTGAATTTTCTGGTGGGAACCACTTTCGCCCAAAGACAACCAATTGGATATACAAGCCTTGAAGAAAAGTTAGTATCACTGCGAAGACAGAGGCAGAAGCTTCACTCACAATTGCACAACAATGGCAGGGAAAGATATAGCTGGACTCCTATAATTCTTTGATCGGCACTAGTGTTCAGGGTTGGGGAAGCGTTTACAAACCTCATGCTCAAAAACATGTTCAGTCCCGAACCAATAGTCACAAAGATCATACCCAAAATCCAAGCACGAACGGTATTTGCAACCTCTCCGCCGTCAGTATTCCTCACAGCAGCCCGAACTTCTTCATAAGGTGAGTTTTCCACAAAGACCTCCTCGATTTGGTTGATTTTCTCGACGTCCCCGCTCTGAGTGGCGTTTCGCAGGGCATCAATTGTCTCGAGGGGTAGGTTCGGATCATACTGGTGAGATTTCTGTAACTTGGGGACATCTTCAGCAGCAGCAGCAGCAGCTAATAACTCATGTTTCCCCGGGTGCTTTTCATCAATTGTTGGCGAGTCGCTTCCTTTAGCACTCGAGGATGTTTCTTCAGCTACAGCCCCATCAATGACTTCTGGAGAAGCCGGAGCGTCCTGTTTATGCCACATTGATCGAAGGTCCCGCATCGTGGACGGGTGGAACAGCTCCCAAGCAATGCCGCACAGTATAATTTCAGTATAGTTGTTGTTAATTCACTTCGCAATGGCAATGGCAGGACGTAAAAGAAGGGCCGGCGCACAGCTCCGTGAAGATTTTTGACGTTGTCCTCATGCTTAACTATATAGAAGAAGCAGAAGCAGAAGCATAACGGAATAATGTCGCCCACCTATGAAGAGAAGAAACTCGGCACACCCGTATCGGCGTAACGTCGTAACAATTGAGATGGGAGATAGATAAGACATTATTTGTCGATATCAAATGGTGTTCATGGGTTCGTAGGTTCGTGGGTTCATGGGTTCGTGGGTTCATGGCCAAATTGCGGGGAGGGGAGGGGAGGGCAGGGGGGGAGAGAGAGGCTATGAACGTTGTTCACAGTTCAGGAACCAGCCACTTGCAGGAACCAGCCACTCACAGGAACTTTCTGACGGAACGGCATCGCATTCCTATCTTTGCGGCAAGACATCCCGCGGTCATGAAGATATATGACGAGGCCCTTCCTGGGAGGTGGGAGTGAATACGGCGTTGTTGCCTTGGCATGATATGGCAAACCTTCGACGAGATAAGAAAAGTGATCCGACGCTGTCGCAAATCATCGAATTGGTCAATTAAGTGAGGCTTGGCGAATAAGACGTCGAATTGGTCAATCCGACCTACATCTTGACTTTTGATTCGGAATCAAGCTAGAATTTAAGTATATAGTTATAGTGGTGGTGTTATGTATGTAAAATAATGCTCTAACCTGGCTCGTAGCCTTCTGCTGAAACCTCGAATTGACTTTAATTCGAGGTTATTGGCTCTGATTTAAATAAAGCTATTCAAACCCCGATTTTGAGCTATAGCTAAAGCTGAAGTAGGAGGAGCTGATCCAATTCTACTAGATCCATTAGCCCTTGCCTCAGAAAACATGTTAATAGGAGTGAAGAATGACTACTAAAAAGCAGAGGGAAGATCATTGATTTTATATCTAAATGCTACGAATTATAGTTCTAAGTAGGTATACATGATCAAT
>JAJONI010000872.1:0-17119 GCA_022190145.1 Pezicula rhizophila
CCTTATTACTTCTCATTTAAAAAGTACAACATTATTTAAAGACCTCGTTAAACAAAATATTTAATTCACATAGCAAGAGGATAGAGGATAATTCGCACTACAAGCTATACTGCTTAAAGACAGCGTCTATCATCCCCTGTAAATTAAGCCATTATCGTTTTCTCTTAACTAAAGAAGACGGACTACAAGACATATAGAACTGCAGGAACACTTCCCTATAAGACTACTCAATTGAACCATAATCATTGTCGGGAAAGTCAACAGTCCCACCCAAAAGCAACTTACTGTCTGTCACTTAACAACAGCTCCGATCCCCTCCCAAACGCCCTGTTCCTCAATCCAACGATGAGCGAGAAGCAAACGAAACCAAGCCAAACAAACTAAACGAAATCAAACGAGATAAAACCAGCCATCCCACCAACAACATCAGCTATCTACATTGTCCTGATCGAATCCATGTGCTGCCATAGACTAGTTATCTTCCTTTTAACCCCCACTAGTCTACACTTAAGACCCCCCGAATCCCCAAATGCCCTCGTTTCTCGCCCCTTATCCTAAAATCGCACACGCCACAAATTACACTAATACCCCTACGAATCCTCATTCCGTAAATCCCCCTCCACAAATATCCTTCCCGCACATAAACCCTAGCTCTAGGAATATTCTGTCATGTGTAACATAGTCCAGCAGCCCCTCTAAGACCTACCCCCAAGGTCCACAAGACGAAGATCATCATCACTCAAGGAGATATAAGAGATGTAAAGATTTGAGATTTCGTAATGTGGTAATATGAAACGAAGAAGAGATAAAGAGGACGAACAGAAGGAGAGAGTTAGTGTTTGTTTAGATTTCTGACGCTGGGCTGAGGATTGGCTTTCTTGGGAGAGGTAGGGTAAGGTAACGTAGTGCAAGAGAATTATTCGTAAACCAATCAAAAGGCCACACTGAGTGCCTTTGATGACACAAACTGTCGAACTACTAGTAATAGGACCATCTTACGTCCGGCATCTTGAGAGTGTGTGTAAAAGGAAGAGAAGTCAATGATATCACTTGAGGAATGATATTTCAGAGAGCTACTCCGTAAGGTATCACTGTTTAAATACGGCTACGAAACTACTTTCTATTGCCATGCATGCAATCCCCCAATCTGGACTGTCGATGCCAAAATCCTTACTCCATTGCCATTCCAAATAAACGCCTTTCCATGCTCTAAATTGCCATGGATCCTGGAAGATCCGGATATGTAGTCACAGAAATCTATCCAATAGAACCGACAGCAAAGCTTAATAGGCTTCCTACTGTCAAACCAGCTACAAGATTGACAGCCATAAATCCACCAGCTGCTTCTCGTTCTGTATCCTCAACCCACTCGCCAGCAGCCATCATACATGAGCTACTGAGGAAGCCATTCGAGAGACCAAATCCGAGTTGAACGATTATTAGATAGAATGCATCACTGCTTATCACCGCACCCTTATTCTGGATATTGCACAATAGATACAACGGCAAATGTCCGATTCGAAGGACAGAGACAGTAAAGAGAACGATGGGGCGATGCCGAAGATTACTGAATGGAAGGAGAGTCATGAGACGACCGCTCAGGTCACCAATATTCCAGAAAAGAAATCCGAGCGGGATAAAGGTTGCTGGCTGAAAGAGGCGGGGTGCTTTATCCTCAGGGATCACGGAGACGATCTTGCCGGTAAATACAGGGAAGAACATGGTCACTGTAAAGCACAAGAAAACAGCTGCTGCGAGCCAGTGCAGCTTTTTGTAAAGTGTCCGCATGCCTACAACCTTTCGTAAGGCCCGCTCAGCTTCTTCTATACTGGTCACCGACGACATCATCTGGCGTTCAAGAATGCGATTGTGCCGGCGAACAAGCGGGAATAGAGCGAACAGCGTTAGAGTGCTTATCGCGGTTGCGGTGAGGAAGTACACGAAGGCTGAGGTCGACGTGTCCTTTATTGGAAGCACATCCTCTAGGTCGTCAGACCAGTTGTCTCGTGGAGGGATTACGAGTACCGCGACAATTTGTGCTACAGAGGGCAGTACACCAGCGATTCCTTGCCCTGTCATGATGGCCTGTATGTATTCTGGTCTCCCGAAACTTGACGCAAATGCAAATGCTCCATTCTGGCAGAGTCCCGTTGCCACAGAGGTGGAGAACACCATTATCAATGTAAACGCCAAGTACCCGCCCGCCGTAACATCTCGGAAATGTGAGGTTGATATGGCGAGAAGGGCAAAGACGATGATATTGAGGATAAGCGCAGATATAATTCGTTTTGGGTAGGAGGCTTTTGCTTGTAGGCTTCCAAGAATGAGCATTGAGCCGAGGTTTGTAATGGTACTGACTGATATAATGGCAGATTGGAAGCTCGAGAGGATCTGTTCGTTGCCTGCGAATCGGCTTTGGAAGTAGGGCGCTGCGGCTAAGAACATATTCCTGCCAACGATGTTAGATGCGCAGACACGAGCAATGTGATTCTGATACATACCATGCCCACAGCATAGCACATCCAAGTAACATGAAGATCAGGTACTCAAACCAAGAGAATGGCTGCTCGTGAAGATGCGCATTACCGGTTGGTCCATGGGAATCTTCATCCATATCGCCATCGTGACTGTCGGCCACAAGAGGTTCATAATCCTGCGCATCTTTTGACGACTTCCTGAATATTGCCTTTACACGGTTGAGGGTTGATTGCGATTCCATCTTTGTTTCCGCCGTCCTTGATGATGATCGTGTGCCTCGGAGTGAGATTTTGTGTCACCAGGTGCACATTAAAGGTTGCACAATGCAGTTTGCTTCGCAGAGGAGTTTCATAGGGTCAAATAATTCACTCCTCCATCATATTCAAGTGAGTTGTCCTACGTGGGTAGCTTTGGTAGGTACGGAGTTAGGCAAAGGTTGATGATTCAAGAGTGGATTCCTCTGGATTTGAGTCGTCGTCCCTCAGATGATTCGACAAGCGGCGGAACAACCTGGGGTCGCAGATCACCAGCCACCACACTCCTCAGTGCCCTCCCCAGCTTAGCCCAGTTCAGCACAGCCTACCGGTTTTGTATTCTACTTTCGTACTTTACTTGCATGCCACAAAACACATGACCGTCTCGCCTCCCCCTTAATATGCACGAGGCCCAAAATCGATATAGACGACGACATGGGTCTTCTCCAGAATCCTTAGCGGGCCACCTTCTCTCATACAATTTTGTATGAGAACAAGAGACCGCGTAACATGACCGAAATCAGATGCGGTGCACAATGACTTGCATCTTGACGATGTGCGACAAACTTTCTTTCCAACTCAACCCAACCCAATCCAACCCAATCCAACAGAAGCCCTTGATGAAACAAACACTTTGCCGCATCCACCCAGATCTCGTCAACCAAGGAAGTGCAGCTATGTTGTTGGCTCTTGATAAGGATCAGCGAAATCAATCACAGCAGTGGGATCATTGATAAGGTAGAGAAGCGTTGCAAGAACCTGTGTTATCATTTTGCCCCATCTCATTGATCGTGTTTATATGCAACGTGTGCCATGTGCATTACTCATCAAAACATAACTATCCCGTCGCTATGCTAGGTCCGTGACGAACGCCAGAGAAAGATCATCTGCGAGAATGCAATGCCATATACTCCTTTCCAGTTCCGACCACCCAATGCATATACCATCTCAAACCACTAGTTCCATCACAGTGATTGAATAATTTTATACCACAAAAAGAAATCCTAAGTCGTGAATCGTATTTCCAACTATTCGCTTTCGCTTTCATCTGCGAATATAGAAGTATCCACTCCGTACTCTTGGAGTTGCTCCGTGGTCGCCCAGCCCTGGTTGAGAGCGTACTGTAAAACATCCGTGGCGCTGGCAAAGCGGTAGATATTGTTTGGAGTTGGCTTCAAACGTCCGGCAAGCTCCTTTGTCTCGGTTCGGAATCTTCTCTGCTCCTTTGTGAGTTTGCCATCAGCGAACGACTCTCGAAGGAATTCGTATATATAGCCAATCCATAGCACGTTGGTGTAAGGAATATATTCGTTCCATGAGTGCCCGTTATTCTTCTTGCGGGAATCTTCGCCGTGCCAAGCGCTGGAGGTCAGTCCATACTTTCCGGAAAAGAGATGATTTCTCATTCTAGTCACGACTTGTTAGTGCTATGATAATTCTTAAAAAAACCTGCCAGTAGAACTAAGCATACCTTCGGTAAGTGCTGAACTGCAAATCTTCTCGCTTGTTGCCGTTTTCGCTCTCAGACTGGAACACTTCAAGGTCTGCTTCCAAATCGGAATATATCTCAACACCACCTATGGTAGCCCTCGATAGACCGTAGTCAAGAATGGTGATTTCTAGCCCTGCACGACCTAACTTTGGCTGCTCATCATCATCGTCTGTAGCAGGGAAGTCATGGATTGCTTTATTGAGTTTGACGCATATATTGTTCTCGTGTAAGTCTCGGTGCTAGTCTCTAGTGAGCTCTGAATGTTTCAAGTATGGTGGTTTACTTACCTCGAATTGGTAGAGCTCTTCTGCTCGAGACAATGCAATAATTACCCCGAGAAGAATATCCCATACCCATTCTACATGGCCAAGTCCGCTCATCGCGCATCCTTCGTGATCAATCCCTTGGTCAAATTCTTCCAAGACGATACCAGCATCACCTAACTCTAACGCCAGGAATACCGCATTCTCGGAGTAACTGTCGGGACTGGGGAACCAAGACTCGAAATCTTCATCAACATTTTCCTGCTTCCGTTCTACAAACTTGTCATAAGCATTCTGGATAATGGACGTGGGCTTCCCCATTAAAACGTGAGCATCCTTAAAGTTCAAGAATCCAGGAACCTCAGCCAACGCGTTCATCATCCGGAATTCTGGTACAACCGTCTCGACATTAGCAGCGGTCTCGGAATCCATGGAGGCTGGGTCATGTGGGGTCTTGAGTTCGATGAATTTCAATATTGAGGAGCCTTCTTTGTTTGTAACGCGGAAAACTTGAGCAAAAGAAGCTTCAGCAATCTTGTCAATAGCGGTAACGCCAGTCAAAACTTCTTCCCAGGTCATAATCATCATAGATTCCCCTCGATCCGCCTCGTAAACATCTTGCAAGGGTCTTACTGCTTTTGCAACAGGGTCGATAACTTCGTCAAGTAGCTGTTCCTGAATGGCAGTACTCAAATCATTAATGGTGTCCTCAAGGTCGGGCTGATCATCTGACTGGTTCGATGCATCATTGGCAACTGGCTTTGTGTAGTCTTCATCGTTGCTGCTAGATGTACCTTCAAGGTTCAGGGAAGAGATTTTGGATGATGGTGAAAGAGACGGATGAGTAGGTTTGATTCGGATATTTGCAAGAGACTCTGTAAGTTCATCTAGTGGTGACCGTGAAGCAGAAGGAGAAGCACCGAAAATGCCATTGGCTCTGGTGCTGGTTTTTGACGCCCGAGTACCATATGTCTTCTTTCGGCGATTCTGAGCCTCCATAATGAGCAAGCTGGTCTCCTCGCTATCCAGATCGTCCTCGTCTCCTAATTGGTGGTATCTGGACGTGTCATATAAGTTATGAATGACTTAGTAAGTTTGAGTTGCTAGAAATTCTTACATTGATCCCTCCTCGTCTGAGTTGTCGTATCCTTGGGACAGTCGGGTACGAATGTCACTGCAGTCGTTAGTCGTCAATAATTCAGTGGTGGGCGAACTGGTGCATACTTTGGATCCTCTTCGCTGTCACCATCACAGCAACGGCTGCAGGCTTTCAAAAAAGTCAACATGACGCCGCTTTTGTCAGTAAATATCGCCTCTCTAGTCGGGTTGTGTGTTGTTCCGAATAAGAGACGCGATCCCCAAAAGCGTTAGATCTATCTCGAGAACAAATGACTAGTGCGAAACTAGCTTGACGCGCTAAACTAGCTCCATCCAATGTCGGCGCTGGCGAAAGCCGCAAAGCTTCACGGCCACCCTCTCCCCAATTGATCAACACAAGATGGCGGCCTTACTCAATGGCCTCTTTGGAGGCTCCAAGCCATCAGCATCCGCTGTACCTGCAGGCGACTCTGGTATGTATGCGCCTATTAACACACTTAACAATTTCTAACAGTTACAGATTTCGCGGATTTCGCTGGTGCATCAGACCCATCATCCGCATCTTTCTCTACGATTCCTTCGGCAGCTGGCTACACTGGACTCACAGCACAGCCAACTGGAGCCGTACCCTTCACGAAGTGGTATAACATCCATGAACGCCATTCTATAGGCGAATTCAAACAGGAGGGCGTTATCATTGGGCTTATTATCATCATTGTGGTCATCCATTTGTACGGGACAAGCTCCAACAGGAGCAAGGCCAAGAAATGGATATCTGCGCATGCGCCTGTCTTACAGAAAGAATTCGCATTGGTTGGGTTTGGCGGACGAAAAGCCCCCACTGTTGAAGAGGTCGAGACAGAAGGCCTGGCCAAGACTCTGGCCACTGACAGCCTTAATTTGCCAGAGGTACTCCTCAAGGAGAAATCGCCTCAGGAGTTTGCGACATACGCCAGTGGACGGCAGAATGTCGCCTTTGTCGATGTTACTTTGACGCTTCTTAAGCGATACAGTCCTCTGACCATGATCGCAGAGTTTGGTTTGAGCCTCTTCTTCGAGAGCATGCCAGCACCAGTTGAGCGTATGGAGGCTATTATATATCCATTTGATGGCAAGGAGACACTTATCGTTCCTGGCCAAGTACCTGGTGCACAAGAAATTCGCAACACGAAGAGCAGCTATGACGGATTCGTCTGGGCTATTGTCAACAAAGATACCATGAAGAGCCTCCGTAACGAACGCTATGATGTATCCATTACCGCAACAAAGGACCACGTGAAGCTGCCAATATGGGCTACCGTAATGAGTGAGAGCGCTGAGATTACTGACTTCTTGCTCACACCAGAGCTTATCAAGGCTGTGGAACAAGCAGGAGATGTCTTGGAGCATTTGATTATTACTGACCAGCCCATCGACAAACCCATCACGTAAGTGAACAAAAACACATTTAGTAAGCATACAAATACTAACAGAATATGTAGACTTAATGAGACTGTCCCGAAGAAGCGTATCTATCTATCCCTTCGCCTTCCATCCAACTATGATGACATCCTTCCGCTCTTTGAACACTTCTTGCGTCTCCCAGACCACCTTGTCCAAGGTGCCCATTTCCGACCTGAGGTCATGCGCAAAGTTAAGCAATCCCGAGATGAGCAAATTAAAAGACTTCAAAAGGCCGACGAGGATGAGAAGGCTGAGGAGCGAGCCCTTGAGAGAGAGAAAGCTAAGAAGCTCAAGCGAGATCTTGAATTGAAGGGTCTGGATGCAAAGGCACAGAAGAAATACCTTGAGAAGGAGAGGGAGAAGGAAATGAGGAGGAACCAGAAGAAGCAGGCTAAGCAAGGATAGTGTAACAATACGAGAGCGTGAATGTGTCCATATGGGGAGTTACAAAAGTGCAGGTCTTGAAAAAGCAGCTATTTGTAGTTTTGATTTATACAACATAAAGGTGGTAGTAATTAGTGCTGTATAATCACTTCCTCTACTCATATTTATGGTGATGTTTTAAGAATGATGAGGTGTAAACAGACTTTTAAAGACAACGCGCTTGTGATATGAAAAGCTAAAACATACTTAGAAGTCCCGTTAAGATTCTGAGTAAGTCATGTGACTGCTTGCTCCGAGGATCCGCCGAGGCTACAGAGAAATAATTCTGGATGAAAAGAAATTCAATTCAACAACACAACTTTCCAGCACAACAAAGACAACTCTACAAATATGGTGAAGCGCAAATTAGATGCAAATGATGTTCCAGCTCCGGCAACTGATGTGGTAGAGGAAAAGAAGGAAACAACTTTCGCCAGCCTAGGCTTAGATCCTCGATTGCTCGGAGGCATCGAGAAGCAGAACTTTCGAGCTCCGACACTGGTGCAGAGCAAAGCTATACCGCTGGCACTGGAAGGCCGAGATGTACTGGCCAGAGCAAAGACCGGATCTGGGAAGACTGCTGCATATCTACTGCCAATCCTTCACTCGATTCTAAAGAGGAAAAAGGTTAGTAGTTCAGAGGTATCGTGCGGGGCTGCCTTATTCTAATATCTTCGTAGACTTCCTCAAAGCGATTCACCTCCGCCCTTATTCTCGTACCAACTCGTGAACTAGCCGAACAAGTATATAAGGCAGTGGAATCCTTCTCTGCGTTCTGCGCGAAAGATATCACAGCCGTCAACTTAACCCAGAAAGTCTCAGATATTGTGCAAGGTGCACTTCTTGCCGAGTCGCCAGATATTGTCATTGCGACACCAGCACGAGCTTCCTTGAATGTCAATACTGGATCGTTATCCCTCGAGCAACTCGCACATCTGGTAATCGATGAGTCGGATCTGGTGCTCTCGTATGGATACGATGAGGACTTGCAGAATATAGGCAAGGCCATGCCGAAAGGTGTGCAAACAATTTTGATGAGTGCGACTTTAACAAGTGAGGTCGAAACTTTGAAAAGTTTGTTTTGCAGAAACCCCGTTGTGCTGAAATTGGAGGAGGCAGAAGAAGAGGGAGAAGGTGTTAGCCAATATGTCGTCAAGTAAGTCACGCTTTCTTGATTTCTGTCGACTAAACTAATAATAAGACAGATGTGCCGAAGACGAGAAGTTCCTCTTGGCATATGTTATTTTCAAGCTCAAGTTGATCAAAGGAAAGTGTATCATATTCGTTGCAGATATCGACCGATGCTATCGTTTGAAGCTGTTCCTGGAGCAGTTTGGAACAAAGAGTTGTATTTTAAATTCCGAATTACCTGTGAACTCAAGGATTCATGTTGTCGAAGAATTCAATAAGAACGTGTACGATATTATCATCGCCTCCGACGAGCACGAGGTGGTAGGAGACGAAGAAGATGAGTCTAAGCTAGAGGTTGAAGAGGTTGAAGAGGAAGCCGACGAGGAGATTGAACCGAAAGAGAGAATGGTGGAAGAGAAGACAGAAGCAAAAGAGCCTTCCAAGAAGAAGCGAAAGACGGCGAAGAAGGATAAGGAATACGGTGTTTCAAGAGGAATCGACTTCAAAAACGTTGCTTGTGTGCTGAATTTCGATCTTCCGACGTCATCTAAATCTTATACCCATCGGATAGGCAGAACTGCTCGAGCTGGTCAGACTGGAACGGCAATGTCATTTGTTGTCCCAGCAGACCAATATCGAAAACACAAGCCTACTACAGTTGAATCAACGAAAGATGACGAGAAGGTTCTGGCTAAGATTCAGAAACATCAGCTGAAGAAGGGCAAGGAGGTCAAGCCATACAACTTTGATATGAAGCAAGTTGACGCCTTCCGTTACCGCATGGGCGATGCACTACGAGCCGTCACCAGAATAGCCATCCGCGAGGCTCGAACGAGGGAACTGCGTCAAGAGTTAATGAAAAGTGAGAAGCTGAAGCGTCATTTTGAAGAGAACCCAGGAGACCTTCACCATCTCCGCCACGATGGCGAACTCAGACCTGCTCGAGTACAATCACATCTCAAGCATGTGCCGGATTACTTACTACCGAAAGAGGGAAAGAAAGGCATTACTGGTGGTGGTGATGTTGGTTTTGTTGGTATCCGAAAAAGCAGTGATAATCGGATTCGGAAGGCAAGAGCTGCGAATAGGGCGAAGGGCAAAGGCCGGAATGGTATCCGGAAGACCGATCCTTTAAAAACCTTCAATGCCAAGGGAAGAGGGAAGAAGTAGTTTACATAGGTACAGTACAAAATATCAGAGGAGATTCATGCCATGCCCATTGGGCTTTGATATTTTTCGTACAGTGTGGCAGCAATGTTTCTCTAATGCTAATATCCTATGTGCTCGTTTCTAACAAGTGCTACGTAATATGTAACGAAGCTTAAGGTCTCTAGCAGTGTCAGTGACTTCGAATTGCAGGTTGAAACTAGCCGCTATAAGACTCCAAATTCATATAAGACTCCAAATTCATTGGATAGCCATGACTAGCTCTTGCCAACCTTTTCCGTCTGTCGTCAAACTTGCTCGCCGCCACTATCTGGCACTAGAAAAGAAGTGTTTTTACGTAATCAAATATTTTGCCTATCGGACAGCATCATGGAATCAGATGCTACCTAGGATCGTACCGAGTTCTTCTACAGTTAAAAGACTATCTTTTTTCTATCGTCTCGCTCTGGGAAATGTTTCTTCTCACCAAAGTTTCCGGCATGGGATAGTTATTCTCACACAGTGTTCTTCCAGTTTTGCAGCTTTTAGCAGTACTTTATATTTATTGAACTTATTGAAGATGCAGTCTGGAACGTAGGTTAAGTCTCGGTCTTTCTATCTTCATCTCAGGGGCTTTCCCCGTTGAGGGTGGTATTAGAATGATCAATGAAAGCTCTGCATCCAAAATATTGAGTAAGATTAAATGTGCCTTCAGCAACTAGTGGCTTGATGGCAAGTAACTTTGATCTTTGGTGAATGCCGTTTCAGCCCCATGGCTTGTATCTGAAATCATATTACACCCGTAGACTGGTTATTAATTTTAGCCAGCCAAGTTTCAAGTTCATTGATTGCTCGACACCATTGACCCCTTTCTTCTCTTGTAATCAACTCTCAGGTCCAATTCACCTACCAGCCCGTTACCGTCTTTGATAACGCCCATTTCTCACACCTAATTTAGCCCTCCTACATACAACATCCTCTGCACCTCCAGGTCCAGTGCTATGTAACTTTCTCACTTTGCATGGCTTTCAGATTCACCCTGTAAAACATTGCAACACAGTTAGTAGATACATTGTCTACTACACACTGTCCGCATTGCATAACACGCAAGCAAAAACTACTTTCAACGAGGCTGGTTCTTGTCTCCAAGATTCAATGGCTCTCTTCGTTATTTCAAGTTCAAGCAATTGATCTTCAGTCCGGATCTGCATTGAAGTGGCCTTGGTATTCTCTGCATCTTACGCATCTTTCACTTTCTGCTTAGCCGGCAGCTCAACCTTGAACACCCTTTCGTCAAAGGATAACAGCAAGTGGCTCTTTTCAGTACTGCGCAGTTTGTACCTCTTAGCACTGAGCCTTCCCAAACCCCCAATCAGTCGTTGTAGAGACGGTCTTGAAATCTCCAACTTTCCACAGCTTATACTCAACTTGCCGACTTAATCATAGGATTGAGATTTCCGTCCCGGACCAAAATTAACCTTTAGCAGCTGGCCTAGTGTAAGTTCAATCTTCCCTGATTCATTACAGAAACTGTGTTGCAACTTGTCCTGGTTCCCCTGCACACTTCACTCAACTTATCTTGAATAAGTAGTCTTCTCGTCCATTCCACCGTCTTGTGATGAGCTTTGACAACTTGTTGCTAACCCAACTCCCTCTACCTAGCCTTTATGTATTTCTCTCCTTTAGTGTTCAATAATGAATCCGCCAAAAGCCAATCAACCTCTTGAAGAGAGAGAACAGCACACAGCGCTAAAATGTCCAAAGAAAACTGCAACTCAAGGTGCACTCCGTGCCAGAGTTACTAAAAAAGAAACAACTGGTTGGGCAAGTCAACGTGCAGAGGCTTTCATGGACTTCGAATCTCTTGCCGCTAGGAGTTCGTCACAGTATTCACCACAAACTACAAACAGCAACGCACAAAGCGAGACTACAGTAACAATGGCAGAGTCGGCGGAAATGGCAGAGACTTGGGATAATCCTCCTCCTCTGCAGCCTCAAAGCTCTAAGAGATCAAGATTCCTGTCTAGCCATCCAAATCAATACCCAAATAAACGTCAACAGATGCACGATAGCCGGAACATGATGCCAAATCAGCAACGTGGCGCGTATTCTCCACATGCTGCTCATTCTTCCCTTTCCCAGCAAGTAGCGTATGGTGAATTGCAAGACATGGCACTTCAACCAGCTGGCTATACCCAAGATGGACAACCTCTTTACGTCGGATCTGCAGTTGGAGCACATTTTACAAATGGAAATCCAAACTCTCGACAACCAAGTCATAGATCTATCAGAGCTTCTTCGGTTCACCCATCCCACATAACCCATAACCAGAAATCTGTCAGAGCAACTTCGGCACATCCAGGTTCTAGTTATCAACAAAATCTAAAGCCTCAACTTACACCCCATCAAGAACCTCGGTATGGCCAGATGCCTCAGAACTATGTGGACCTGACACAAGATTCACCAGATGTCCAATACCAGATCCACCAACAACGTCGATATGTACTGCATATGCCACCACACCCGATGTCCCTACCTCAAAATCAAAGAGCTCAAGGTGTAGCACCTGCTGGTCTACCACGAGCACATAGCGATGCAGGTTTTCAGTCACAAGCCAGCTACAATTCGCAAAACGTTGCACATGAACCTCATGAATATGGAGGTGGCGGGGGCCACAATACACAGCTACCGATATTTAGGCCAATGGCATACAGAGGGCCGGGAGGCCTGCATCTTGCAAATTCAATTTGGGGAGGTGAACCACATTCCCAACCTCCTCAAAATAACAAAAACCCCCGTAGATATGATCACTACATCAAACAGGAGCCTCCTCCAACCCCTGCACATGGCAGATTTAGGAGCATAAGTGTGGCACCTCAAAAACCTCCACTTCAAGAGGATCATGGGGAAGGATCTGGTCTTCGACGCAGTGCTACCAATATACCAAATCGGATGGGAGACCCGAACTTTCGTGATAATCCTTCTGGAAGCCCAGGAAGAACTCTGCGAAGCGTAAGATTCCAAGACACTACAGGCCACCAAACTGGTCTGATCCATGTGCAGAGCGATGACGATGAGGAGTATGTGGATGATGAAGATGACGATAATGATGACGCCGACTTGGAAGACCTTTTAAATCCAGGACTTAAAGCTCGCCGCCAGAAGGCCAATCTTAATCCTCGTAAAAAGGTCACAGCATGGCAAAAGAATTCCAATATTACTTTTACTGCTGAGCCTGAAGCGCCACCTAAGATTATAACATCACGTCCAATGAAGGAGCGCGTTGTATCAGCACCAAAGTCCGCCGAGGCTCCCAAGAAGAAGTCACCCAAAAGGCGAAAGCTAACGGCCGAGGAGAAAAGGGAACAAGAAGAATATAACCGTCAATTTCGAGCTGCCAAGAACATTATTCAGAATGAGAAAGATGGCGAACGTCAGGCAACGGAGATTCAAACATTTGGAGAAGTTCTAAGTGAAACGGAAGAAGAGAAGAAGAAGCGCGAAGAACAACTTCGTCTCGCAGGGGAACGAAAACGAGCCCTCCACGAACTAGAAATGGCCGAAGAAGAGGAGCGCAAGAACGAAGAAGCCCTGGCCCAGAGCCGGCTAGAGGAAGAGCGAAAAAAAGCTGAACTCCTGTACCAAGAGATACAAAAAGAAGAAGCGAAAGAGAAACGCAAAGAAGTACGACTTCGCCAACAGAGGATTGACGCAGAGAAGACAGAGCAGAAGCGACAGAAGGCAGCAGAGTCAATCGAGATCCAAAGAGCCGAAGAAGCTGCAGCACTTAAAGAACAGGAAAAAGAGAAGCAATTACTTTTGGCTTCGCAAGCAGAAAGGGCAGAGGAGTTGAGAAAGCAATTAGCTAAGAAGGAAGCTTCGAGACTACAGGCGTCTGCGCGTAGGGTGCCAAAGAAGTTGTTCAATGATGGGCTCTCAATACCACCTCCATCTGGATCAAATGCCCAAAATACAGATCAGTCAGGATCAGCTCAGGCTAAACCTACTATTGAGACCATCGATGCTAATGTGGATATGGAGGATCCTCTCTTCGTAACTGAGTCACTTGGTGAGCAGGGAAACGATAGGCCTGTGTTGAAAGACGTCAATGTAGTCAGTGGCACAGGCGAACAAGCGGCTACATCCAATTCGACTCGACATCCTATAGTAGCTTCACTTGCTCCCTCAACTACGAAACCACCAACAAGCATCAATGACATATTTGCTGGAGCTTCAAAAACTGGTGGTAGGACTCAACGAGATAGAGACGATGAAAGAGAGTACGAGAGACAACAACGAAGAATCCAACAAAGTCTTGCACAAGTCCGTCGCCATAGAGCTCAGTCTACTCCCAGAGACACGCAGTCTATCCTCACCGACGCTTTGGATCAAATTTCGCACAACTCTCAATCAATGAAAGACAGACTTGCTATGTTGCCACCTGCAAGCAGACCAAAGACATTGGGAGTAAAGGCGAGGTCTGTTTCGAAGCCGATAGATAAATCACGAGCGAGGTCAAGAGCGAGATCACGTCACCAAAGAGACAGTTCTAGTTCAAGTGACAGTTCTCGTTCTCGTTCTCACCGAAGATCAAGATATCGCCATCGTAGTCAAAGTCGGTCAAGGGACCGTGGCCGTTCAAGAGATCGTCGAAAATCGAGTAAATATTCTCCCTCCCCAGAAAAACGTCAAAACCGAGTTGGAAACCGAGACAGAAACAAAGGCAGAAACCACAGTAGTTCTCTTGCCAGAAATCGATATGATTCTCCTTCAGACTCCTCATTCTCGCGAGACAATCGTGGAGACTTGCCTTTCAAGTGTACTGTTCCAGGGTGTCTTCAGTCGTTCACGTCGAGTGGTGGACTTTCAGTTCATTTAAAATATGGCGGAAGGCATACAGATGAAGAGATTGATTCTGCAAAAGCACAAGCACAACAGTTTTCTTTCAAGTGCCCTGTCCATGGATGTAATAGGTCGTTCGGCTCCAGGCATAGTCTTACATCCCATAAGCGGTCACACACACCTTCTGAACTTGAAGCTGCAAAGAACAATCCTTCAAATGGAAATTTTGTTACTCATGAACCACAACCATCAGCACCAGCAGCTAAGAAATACGGCTCAGAGATTGTATTTCTCAAGGATTGGGAACGCGAGCAAATTGATAAAAAGGCAAAGGAGGAGAAGGAGAGAGCTATGCAAGCATCAAGAGACAAGGCAGCAGCAAAGAAGAGACAAAGGCGGGGGGAGACTGCTGCAGTGCGAGCTGCCGAAAAGGCGAAGAAGGACGAAGAAAGACGTAGGATGCAAGACGAACAAGCTGTGTTGGAGGAGAAAGCAAAGATCGTTGGAACTGCGCATCTTAAAGGTATGACCATTACGGAAGATGAGATTCAGGAGCAGCTAGATAAGTTCGTTGCAGAGCGAGAGGTAAGTCTCCACCACCCATCCTTTTCGAGGCTTCTAATGCTGAGATATCATATAGGGAAAACGTGCAAAACGCGCAACAGGCAAGTCTCGGCCAAACTCCAGCTCTCAACATGACCAATCCTTCGACTCTACCTCACAGGCTCAAAGTGGCGAGTCTTCCACCCAGCCTGAAACTCAACCAGCATCTGAGAAATCGCAGGACCTAGATGAAGAAAGACGTAGAGAGAAACAAACCGATATAGCCAATGCTCTCAAAGCACTGGCGAACAATCGAGCATCTCAATTTGCTGATGCAGCTGCTAAGAAAGTTACTGCGGTTGACACTGACAGTGATACTTCTGTAGAGTCTGAAGAAGATCCTGATTCTGATGATGACAACGCTAATCCTGGTCTTCGAAAAGTCGTTGAGAAAGAGGTACAGAAACCGGCAGATAATTCGCAACCTGCATCTTTGCCTGGTGTGCCTCATGACGATGATGATACTGCTGAAGCTGATATACCCAACCAACTGCCAGAGATATTCGAAGCAATTAGACTCCCAGAAGGAGATCCACCATCAAATATCATAAAAATCTACGAAGTAGTAGAATTCACCACGACTGAAGACGACGTCGGAAACAAAGTAGGTTCCGAACCGGAAGTCTTAAAGATCTTTACAAATTCCGACGATGCAAACACTTGCGTAATGGAACACGTCCAAGAAATCCGCGACCAGCTCCGCAGTGAAAAAAAAAGACCCTCAATAAAAGAAGATTACTTCGACGATCTTTTCGTAGCAGTAATAACAATCGACTCAGAAAATGAAAAAACAATCCGAGTCCGAGCAGCTTTCAAACCACAACTCGAACTCCACGGACTCTCTCCCTCTCAACTAAAGCCCAAATTCGCCCCAAAACTATTCATGATAATGGAATCCCTAACAACATCAATTATCGATACCGTGAGCACCATCGCTAAAAATGAAGAAAAGGTTGCCGCGAGATGGCTTTTTTCAGATCGCCAGTTGGCTAATCAGAAAGCTTTTGATCATGTTATGGCTCTAGTTAGACCTCCAAGCAGTAGTAGGGCTAATATTGATCTTATTTTCTTTGAGACCCAGTGTGCTCCGCCATTGAGAGAAGGGTTGAATGGCCTAGAGGAGCTGGAGTGTTTTGACGTGGAGATTGATGAGGAGACTTTGAAACAGATGCGCTGGGTTAAGCTTGTGCATATTAGGGTCTGGGTGGAAGAGCACACTGTATTTGGCTCTATTAATTGAGCGAGCGAGAGGTTGGATGAGGAAGTTGGTGAGGAAGTGGGGTTTCAGGTCGTTGACATAAGGGCATTGGCGGTGCGGTCTTGCCATAGATGCCGGACTCGAACCATAGCTAGCTCTTCAAGAGCGAAGGGGGAGGGGGGGAAGGGGGGGAGGGAGGCAATGGGAGGTAAAAGGCATACTTTGGGGAGTGGGGACATACGGTCTCATGAACCCACTCATGGAACAGCGTTGAGCTTTCCAGGTATATGTAGTATCAATAGAGCATCACTTTCACATAACTCCACTCCCAATGCAAGACTTTCTTTGAAAATTTAAAGGATCATTGCCGTTTGGGATCTTGATAACAGTCCCAAGGATCCGGAATTGCGTTGTGTTGCCGAAGTGATTTCTGTTGCCGAAGTGATTTCTGTTGCCGAAGTGATTTTTGCTGTCGCTTCGTTTTCAAGTTAGCAAAAAGAACAAGATGAAGCAGAATTCTGGGAACTCTAAGATTAGATTCACGCAGTTCAGTAGGAATACTTGAATTGACTCCAAAGAGTGTTTGTCTACTCCTCTCTCTAATTCTTTGTAATTCTACCACTGTGTGGTCTGGCCCATTGGGAGCTTGAGAATTCTATGGTTAAAAATTGTTCTCTCCTTCCCTTTTAAAGTGATGAAGGGAATAAGCTGAAGTAGAACCAAAACGCTAGGGCATATAAGATTATTC
>JAJONI010000873.1:0-17104 GCA_022190145.1 Pezicula rhizophila
AAGTTAATATTTAACTGTAACTATAGTAGTACAAACTTACACCCTTCCTAAGGCTAGGGCATCTACTTATTCTACACACACTATTCTACTACACACATTAAGCCTAATAGATACACATATACACTCCCTATAGGATAGAGGATTACAGCTACACATTTAGCTGCATAGGGCTGCGTAGGATAGAGGCATAACCCCCTATCTTATAAGGGACGATCTAGAAGCATTAAATGTATAACTACTTGCGGAAGATTAGACAGCATGTATTTGCTATATTTAAAGGGAGAAGTAAAGGCGCACAAAGGAAAGAATAATAATAGTACAGCTAGGGAGGGCTCCTATCGCAGCATAAACTAGGTTCGTGCATCATTTATAAGGTTACCTGTATATAAGTAACTGTCTGCATAAGGCCCTTTAGGGCCTTATGTTAGAGGTTAAATTAATATTATCATCATCATCACCACCTGCCTCGCTTAGTGCGTAGTCTACATTAAGAGCCCGTGACAGCTGCGGCATTCCAGAGCCGAGGGATTTAAGGCTAATCCTCGTTTCCAGCCTTTCCAGCCTTTCCGTTACCTAGGTGGGTCGCTGTAAGCAGGTTGCATTAGCCCTAATGAAAAACGGGGTATGTTGCGCCGCATTGATTACATTGTCCTCAGGAAATACTCGTACTAGGAATGAATAAACGTTAAGTATTGGGGTGACGGGCCACCATAAATTAACGTTATGCATCCTTCGTACGTCTTGCACAGCAGCACAAACGGTTGGACCAGGCTTTAAGTTTATTTAATTTATGCTTCGTACATACTGTAATGTGGACGTGTTATTTGGCACGTGATGAGGGAACGGGAAAGCTTTGCTCCGGCCATTGTAGCATTGTAGGATAGCTCTATGCACATCACATCGCTTCCTAGCTTAGATAAGTTAAACTTATACTTGCTCCTTGCTACCCTTAATCAGAACCACCTTTTCTCACTAGTGAGTCAAGCCATTATAATAGCCATTATAATAGCTATTATGATGTCACAACGGGGCCACACCGTCCTTCTACCACAGCCTCTTCCTATTCTACCAACACGAGGTTGTGACAAATGCTCTAATGCCGAAGGCCGAGTTGACAAGCGAGTTTAGAGCTGAATTGAATGGAAGACATGCTTGAAAACCCTTTAAAGAAGGTTCTTGTTTATTTTTATTGCAATATGGAAAGTAATTTTTCTTTAGCTGTTATACTACGAATAAAACATATCTCATCTCCGCGGTTGGTTCTTATGCGATTGCACTGCAAGGCGAGCCGAGCCCTGGCTTGAGAATCGGAAGAATCGGCGACGAACAGACACAGAAGGCAGCTCTTACTAAATACTTCTACAAGCATTTAATCCTTCTCGTGATTGTGATATATAATTTTACGGGTCTGCGAACTTCGCACTCGGGAAGTGAAACTGCCTTTTGCGCCTCTTTTTGCTAACAACAGTATCGAGGCTCAGAGACAAAGGGCAGGCAAGGCAGTCAGGGCAGACTGACTAGGAAGCACACAGCTTTTGCTTAATGGTAATTAGATTTCTAGCAGTAGGTCGATATATCCAAAACATTGAGAACAAACTTTATCTTAATAAAGAAAGTGCATTCATGATACACCCTTTCAAAGCGCCTCTGTAATTAGGTCCAGGTTCGTTTTTTGAGTCAGGTGAAAATCAGCCTTACTACCATCACTTCTTCCTCCATAATGGTATAAAGCAACAATGCTTATCCTTTGTTTTTTCTTATTCTCTTCTATCACTACTCACCTCTTCACTCTTTTTCATCGTCCTAGTTTTGGTTCCACTCTCTTATAAAGCCCCTTAACTCGATTCTCAAGAAGAAAAAAAGAAAAAAAAAACCATCACCTACCAGCATACTCCAACATGCGTTTTCAAACAACGCTCGCTATTTACGGGTTTTCACTCTTTTCATCTTCGATAGCTGCTCCATCGGCTCCTCTCGAACTCGCCACTACTGGCACTTCTTGCCCTTCCAAACCCTTAACACCAGACACATGGAAATCGCTGGACATTGATTCTTTCCTGGAAAAATGGTCCGCAGCAAACGTGACCGCCACATCTTCAAACAATGTGCAATCTCTTGCTGCATCTTTCGGCGCTCCAAACTTTTTCTGGTACGTATCCCTCCTTCCTTCGATCGAATGCAGTTCGCTGAGATATATATATATTAAAGTGGCCTTGATGAGTTTTGCAACGCTGGCCAGCCCTGCCTTCCGGTCGAACTTCCTGCATGGTAAGCGATCAACTGTTTTTAAGTCCTGGAACATAAGACGCTAATAGGTATCCAGGTATGTGTTGGTAGCGATTCAAAATTGGAATAGCTATATCAATGCGTTGAATACCGCCACGCAATTTGCAGACACCATTCTTTCGTTCCTCCTGCCTGGCCTTGTTACCGATTTTTTCCCCAAACCAGTTGACAACATCACTCCTCTGAAAGAAATGGGGAAGGCGTTTACGGCAGTGCTCAGCATGGTGCCGTTCACTGGCGCGCTCAAGACTGCAGACAGTATAGTAACGGGAGGCTTGAACTTTGTGCTCGGTGAAGTGAATCCGCCTGCGGAGCCGGATAAGTTTATGGAATGGAGCACCATCTCAACATCAATTGGGCAACTTCTCCAGGACTATCAAGGCGCCGTATCGACGTCTATACAAAAGACCATCGACGCCCAAGTTAATTCGAGTGCGGGAATTAACTCGATCCTCGCCGGCGGCAACTTCCTCGGTGTCACTCAAAACTTTACTGAGGCTGCTATTCAGTCCCAAATTACGAACTCGACAACGGTGCTGGCTATTAGTCTTATCCTCCAAGCACAAAAGTACTTTATTACTCGGAATCCTATTACCGATGATTGTGCAGCGGACAATAATGGTTTCGGTAATTCTGTAATATGTGTGAAGCCTAGTTCTGGGCCATCGATCCAATATGGCCTTGATCGAAGTGATTCAAAGGGCAATGATCTGAACACGGATGATGTGGCAAATTTAATGGTAACGAAATATGGAATATCTCAAGAAACATTCCTCATTGGGCCAACAAAGTGCAAGGACGCACATGGGGGCGCTCAATTACCCGATGCATTTAATGGATCTATGCCTCTCGACTCTACTACGCCATGTCTCTTCAACTTACTTGTTTGCGAGCTAACTTCTAACGCAGCCAACGTTGGAATTGTTCAGGATTGCCGAAACCAAGGGCTGGATGTTTAGGCTGTGGTGGTGGCAACACTTTTCTGTCAGAAGGAACACGTGATCAGATCAGTTAACCGAAACGGGGTTTGTGATTGCTTCGTTCATTGATCTTACCAATGGAGTAGCCTATGTTACGGTTCAAGAATTATAGTATAACCTTAAATTTTTACTATAGACAATCCTTGCAAAATAAGACTTCTTTTTAGCTGTACCAACTTCTAAGAAGCATATGATCTTTAAGCTAATGCTTAAAACTAGCTTGTGTACTAAGGCAACATCCTAACAGGATTGAAGAGCCCTCCATTGATACTTCGTATTCACTTTAGACAAACTAGTACAGGGACACATGTATGTGATATCCATAATCCAGTTCATTCCCAACGAAACTATTTTTCGCTGACCCGTTGATAACGCCTATGCTTGCTGCATCGCAGCTCTTCTGGATCCATCGATGTAAATAAAAGGAAGCATCGCAGCGCAGCAATTAAACCAACACAACTATCATAGCACGTGTTCCTCCCATCCGTCAGTCCATCAACTGATGTTTTCCCTGGTGATACATCGCCGCCATCTAAAGATTCAGTGACTTAATGCTTCCTCTTTTTCTTAGGTTTCTCGTCCTCGCTGCTTCCACCAGCTTCCATGTCCTTCCTCTTCGCCTTTTTCTCCAACTCATCCCAATCCTCACCCCCGGACTCCTCATCTTCGCTACCTTCACCCTCGTCATCCGAGGCATTACTGTCGAAATCACTATCCTCCTCGGAGCTCTCTTCACTCATAGCCAGCTCAGAGTCGCTCATCTCGAACGCCGATTCCTCAGATTCATCCTCACCTTCTTCGTCATCAGACTCCGCGGCCAGGAAAGACCAACCGCCGTCTGCAAAAAAGGCATGCGTATCGGCGGTAACAGTCTTCATAATGGTCGGCCAGTTCAAATTGAGTGGTCCCTCGGTGAACGAAATGTTGACAGAGTCTAGCCATTCCTTGACATTTTCAAGCGACTCAACAGGGATGGTATTGATGTGGTAAGGAGCGCGATGGAAGTCCTTGAAAACGAAGACCATGTCAAAGTTCTTGAGACCGAATTGGACACGTTCTAGATGTGCAATTTCAATCTCATCAATAGTAATGACCATGAAAGGCGGCTCTGTAAGTTGGACTAAACATTCGGTCGAGGGCTGACAGAAGACGTTGGAGCGGAAAGGCACACCGTTGAAGCCAACTTCACGGAAAGGGACGTCGACATCAACATTTTCATTCTTACCGGCATCTGCAATCTTCTCTGCAAAAGCCTTGAACTGGCGATCCAGGTCAGCACGACGTCTTCTTTCCTCCTGCTCGGCCTCAAATTCTTCCTCATCACCGCCTCTGTACTTTCGTTTGCGGTTCCCGGTTTCATCAAATTGGATATCCGTAGCCTCGCGGTAGAACTGAACGTCCTTTGTCTTCTTCTTACCAATCAAAATTGGGTCCTTCAAGTGTACGTGGATAATGACGATCAGCTCATGCTGACATGGTTGGAAGAAAAGATGCTTGACGTTGCTGAAGAGTATGTCAACTCTGTGCTGTGTGTTCAAAGGAGATTGGTAGCGGAGACCGTTTTGTTGGATTTCGACCTTTCCAGGCACACGTTTACCGTCCATAGCAGGACGAATGAAGACGTTGTCCATGACCAGAGGCCGGCGGTCTACTGGATGTTAGTGACAACACAGAACAAAAAGGGTAGTGGTTATGCTTACTTCGAATCTCAATTAGCTTGTCTTGCTCAACTACATCCTCCATCTCTTTCTTCTCCTGTTCACGCTTTACAGCGTCTTTCTTCATGTTGCCAATCTGGTTGGCAATGTCTTGAAGACGATCTCCGTCATGTGATCGGAAGGTAAGACTTCTGACAAAATGTGCAGTAGCATCCTCGAAAGGCTGGTCATCCTTTCGACCAACACCTTGACCAGGCGAAAGGAAGTTGATACGTAAATACGAAAACTCGCCTTCGTCACTCTTGCTCGCATTCTTGATGGTTTGGATGTGGAATGGTACTGGACGACCCATGATAGGAAGTACCACTGTCGAGTTCTTCTGATCCATTACAATCGCCAAATCCTTAACACGAGGTGGGAACTGGCCGTCACGCTTGTATGATTCGAAGCGCTTAAACTTCTTAATTGCAGTTCCGTTTGAGTTGCCTGTTGCCTCGGCAAATCGAGCAAGGCCCTCTTCCTGCTTCTTCTTGGCGAGCTCTCTCTGATGCTCACGCCGCCTGGCCTCAGCTCCGTCATCAATCTGAGTTGTTCGCTCTGCGCGCAATTTGGTCTTGGTAATGTTCTTGGCGGCCACTGCACCAACTGTAGAGTCCTTTTTCGACTTCGCCTTCGGAGCTGGCTCGGGCTCCTCGTCGTCCTTGAAAAAGAATGAAGTGGCATCCAGATCAGACGGTGCATCTCCGGTGAAAAGAAAAGGTTCTGATGCCGTTACGCGAACAGTGTCTGTGAGGACCATAGAATAGACCTTGCTCTTCTTGTCCTGCGCATTGGGGTTGGGAATTTCGTTGAAGCCCGTGGTAACACAAAGCGTCATTCCATCCTTCAAGCTTCTTGAGCTCTTTGCGTTGAGTAACAAGGTGGAATCTCGGGTCTCAATACCAATACCCGCACCCACATTTTTCAGGAAATGCTTCTCGAGGTCTGGCTTCTTGGTCCGGATAAGCTGTACAGCCTTCAAGTATATGTCCTTCACTGCTACGCCGTCTCGAATCTCCTTCATGACCAATCCATGGACTTGAAGAAGAAGTTTGTAATTACTCTCCTGAGACTTGTTAGGATCGACCAAATATGTACGAGCAATAACTGAGCAATACGATTTGTAGCGCATGCCCCAGATCCCAATAATGACACCAGCGTGTAAGTTTTCATCGTCATTCTGGGCAGTCATCTTAAGATCAAACTTTCCACCACTTTGCACTAGTGGGCCATGCGTCCAGTCCAGTTGTGTGGGGTCGAAATCTGAAGGCATCTTCTGTTTGTTTGGGAGTACGACTGAAGACCAGAATTTCGCATCATCAAGTTTGCTGTCGACCTTATTGGCAAGTGCGCTATGTTTGACCTTCTTCTCTTCGTCTAGCACATTTGACATCTCCTCGACAAAGTAAGGAGTCATGAGGGCAATGCAGGCTTTCGAGGCACTACGCATGGCGCGCTGTACCGAATATTAGCAGAATTACCGCGGGAGAAATAACGTAGACGTCGTACCAATTCATTCTCATCCTTGACAGCCAATGCTGCAGCTGATAGCGCACTCGCGATGTCTACTTCCTCTATGTCCTTGGAAATATTCCCGTACACCTTCTTCCACTCCTCGATAAATGGGCCGCTTGAGATATCCTTGGGTAATATTCCGACTTTCTCCTATAGCACCCATCTCATTAGCTCGACATCCAAGGCAGCAACATGGCAGAGGCATGATAAGGCATGACTCACACCCGCAGACTTCATAACATCAGTTATCTTGGTGAACAGCTTCTCGTTGGCAGCGGCATCTTTGCCGCGCACCAGCAGCTCTAGAGGAATCTTCCCTCCTTTCAACGGCTCCAAGTGCTTCGCTGTTTGCTATCAGCATCTATGTATGCCCTGAGTGCAGCTGAGCTCCCACAGACTCACCTTTCTTAGCCGTCGTAACAATATAAAATGCATCGAGGGTGAACAGGAAAAGCGTAGCTGGAAACTCATAGCCCAGCAACCAAAACTGTGCAGTACATTAGTCATTGTTCTTCTACCTCCCATTCCAATGTGCCACGAGTGCTGAAGATGTAACTCACATGTAGCGCGTTATTCTTTTGGAAATTGGCCGATTCCTCAGTCTTGCCCATAAGCACAAGAATGGACGAGGCCCCGTTGAACAGCGCGTCGTTGCCAGCTCGTTTGTCGGTCTTCCATTGTGTATAGAAATGCGAAAGTCGCTCCTGGAAGAGCTTTGCATCAATCTTGATCTCTGCCATGGTGTTGAGCGTTCAAGATCGATGATGGCAGAGAAAAAAGAAAGTTGCGACGTGAAGAAGAATGAGGAGACGCGATTAATGCGCGTAGAGAGCTTTCTGGCTGACGTAATTAGCGGCTCTGGGGATAAGTCACGTGTGAGCTTTCGAGTGACTTTTTCTTAGAAGTCGAAATCTGAAAACAGAGTTTTAATGAGATATCATCTCAAGAATTCTGTTGTAGACGAAAAGTCAACAAGTAGTTTTTGATAATGCAATAGTAATAGCGACAGAAGTTTGGCTTCGCTGATGTTGTACAGTAAACATTGAACCTAACTCTAATCATTAAGGAGTATATTACTATTTCTATCGAGGTATAAGTTTGTAGGAAAAGGGCTAAGCCACTTTGTCGAAGTCACAATCGATGCTAATAACCGTTCCGATATGCGCCCCCTATCGTACAGCCAATCCCTATTATTCCATGCTACGCCTGTCGTAGCTCTGAAGACTACCGCCCATTTTGTATGGCGTCAATGCTGCCATGCCCTGGTAATTCACGTTTTCCTTGTCCTAAATTACATACTGCATGTCATGTCAGTACTGACCGGTATTTGCATGTTTTAGGTAGGACAACTTACTGGGATAAAGAGATACGGAACTAGTTTAGTGTACTCATCCCAGCTTTCTCCATACTTGACCTTGCATCGCTGAATATCTCGATAAGCGCGGTGTACAATCATGCAAGAGAAAAAGAACGGGTAGAACCAAGGGAAGGGACTGTCAAAGCCAGTAACCAATCCCCAAGAAAGTGCAAAAAAAGCATCACAGGTGTAGTGGATCTTTCGAGCATATCCGTACCATCCATCTACCAAAATAGAATCACCTGACTTGGTCTTGATAATGCGAGGGTTCTTAACGGTTTGCCACGGTAGTTGAGGGAATGTTTTACGGTAGACAAGGGTACCACGCTCTTGGGCACGGAATCGGTTCTTTTGCGAGTTGGTGGTATCCCAAATCCAGTACATGAAGAGATAGGCGATGTAAAGGAGGGCCATGAACCAGGTAGGCCATTTGTAGGTGGACGGGGGGTGGTTGGCAAGGTAAATGGTGCAATGGCAGTAGGACAGAGGAACACCAGCCAAATTCCAGAAGATGAGCATGAAACCCCATTTTTCATAGTACATATCCCTAAATACACGTTAGTATCGCGCATGACAAAAGGGAATAGGAACTCACCAAGTTGTGACAATGCACTCCTCACCCTTGGAGCAGGCATTGGCATACAAGAAATGCGCCATCACCAAGAGACCGACCTCAAGAGAAACATAGCCATATTGCTCGTACTGCCTTGCAGCAGCGCCGCAGGATAGTCCAAAAAGAATGTACCATGGAAGTCTAACCTCAAAAAACATTTTGAAATCAAGAATGCCAAACATTCTCGGATTTAATTCTGCACCCATAAAGAAATCATAGATAGGGTATCCGGTCATGCGATGTTGAGCTCCACGAGCAAGTGCCGAGAAGTACGCGACGAATGCAACCGCAAAGCCGGAGATGATGGCGACCGACATGATGGGGCCGAATTCGTCAATAAGGGTATAGAGATGAAAGATGCCAGTGAAATGAAGCATTCCCATAACCATAATAGTGATATAAAAAGACCAGATACCGGAACAGTAATATTTCAATTGCTTGCCGCCTGCATGTGCCAATGGTTTCCCGTAAGCCCAGACACCAGGTGCAAGGCAGTACATGGCGGCCTCAAAGATGAAGAAGGACCAGTAAATCTTCCAGGCCTGCAAGGATGGGAATGCCCCTTCGTAGACGAGGTTCCCCATATGCTTGACGAAATCTGCGAAACTTTGTCCCTCGGCTGGTCTTGGGAATTTGCCATTGTAGTACGTAGCTCCGATCCACATGTAGTACATGAGAAGAGGAAAGCCAACCATCATCATACTCACACCCCACGAGCCGCCAAAGTCGAAGTGTCCTGAAGCATCAATTCTGTGGTCACTGCCGACTCTCCATCCGTCGATGACCGTCTCTTGCAGCACATTTTTCTCCTTGACTACATCAGACGCAGCCTCATATGCAGGCGCAGGTATAAGCACTGCCTGGCCATTGGTTTCGCGGTTGTTCGTCATTGCCTTCTCAGCCATGCTAATCTTCCTTGCAGACGTCCGTCTGGAGGTACTACCGTTGGTTGAGACGCTTTCTGTGGCTGAAGATGAATCGTCCGCATCCTCTTCTGTAAACCTAGACGTGCGACGGGTGCTGTATTTACGGATGCCAGGGGTTTCGACATAGCCGTCTGGTTGCTGAGTCTTTCTGTGGAATATACATATCAGTAAAGAGTCAAGGAGACGGGGGAAGATATAAATGTTTACTTGGGCGTCTGGCGCAAAGAGTACCGTTCAGACATGGCGGGCGCTGCAATTGCAATTTCCAAATTGGAGAATAAGAGACTGAAGCGGATATGGGCTTCTTGGTAAGCACAAGAGATACTGAGGTTACAGGGGCATTGTATAGAAATAAGGAATTGGGAGAGAAGTTTGGCGCGCAATTGTTATTGTTGATGTTCTGTTGGTTGGGTCAACTCCTGTCGCGAACCCCAAGAAATGAAATTAGCCGACACCGTGTTTTACCCACAACCGCGGTGGGAGAGGCAGGATTGGCTGGTTAGGAGTCAGGTACCAGCAGCTCTCTATCTACCAATCCGAATACGAATTAAAAAAAAAAACACCTCAAAAGCACCGGAATCTTCATAAGCCGAAGCCGAACAGAGAATTATTCAACCGACAAATTGCTTCACCTTTCATCCTCAACACCATGCCTACTAGTCACATGCACCTGGTGACGAACGATAAGTGTTTTATGGTGTTTTATTTCTTTTACAAAGAATGCATCGCTATGCGAGGTAGTAGGGCGCAGTATTATACATCATACATTTTTTTTAGCCACCACCCGGAGTCCAAGCCCTCTTTCCTCAAGACAGACACCCATCTTCCTATGCGCCCACACGCTCATGCACTCATAATCATGTTGAAGCAGACCAAACGAATGATGTACAAGAATTCTCGGAAAGCTGAATTCTATCCTCGATTTCATGATGTGGAATCATAGCCGAGGATGAAAGCTGTCTCCCGAAGAAGTGATGTTAAATAGTTGTGGCGTTAACAACCAAGTCCTTGCTCCGAACTAACCGCCCCCACCCATTTCATATCTTCTGGTAGAATAATAGGTATGCGACTTTGTTGTCCTTTACGGAGAACTTGTCGCTCTTGCTCTTGGGCGTGCTTGCTCCATTGAGAATACTCGACCATTTCTTGCCGCCACCATTGGCTGCTCCCGATGAAGGACCGTTAACCTGCTTCCAACCATCTTCGCCCTCAGCATCATCGTCTATCGTGGCGAACGGATTGCTGGAAGTTGGTGCATCTTTCTTATGAGCTTCTAACGCTGCTGCGAGAACCTTGGGGTCCTCCTCACTGCCTCCCTCTGCTACATCCTCACTCCTGACACGTCTGATAACGGTGTCATCAAGTCTAATCCATTCCCGACCGTCTTGCCTTCGAACATCCACAGTGTAGTGACCTCCGCTAGCATTATTTCCATGGTGATAGACGACTGCAATTAAGCGGTATTTTGGAAGACCACCGTGTGCATAAACGCTACGCTTTTGTCTTGGGAAGACTTCCTTTGGAATCTCGAGTTCTAATGGGTAACCAATCTTCTTCCATATTTTCTGCGTCCCCCCCGCATTGTCGTATTGGAATCGCTTTAGATGTAGAATTAGCACTGGTGGTACAGTTTCGATGAAGACTTGCTTGGTAGCAGTCACATTTGGCCCCTTGGGTGATTTGAAGTCTCCATGGAGAGCCTCGGATCCTGTCAGACCCTTCAAAGCATCAACGATATTGTTGACATTGGGTGATCCAATATCAAGTTGTAGAGGTTGGTATGGCTCCAGTGTGACTGAGTCCTTAAGGCCTGGTACTCGCAACTCTGAACGTAGATTTCCTCCAAATATCTTGGTGACAGGGGAACCAGTAATGATTGTGCCTGATGACCGAGTAACAGCAGCTTTCTGTTTTGGGCCAACTTCCAACCAGCCATTAGTATCACCAGCAACAGAACCTGCAGCACTGCCACGTTCGCTAACAGGCGACGAGGGACCATTCATGGGGGTTGTGACCGCCGAAGTTCCATTTGAAGCACTTGAAGTACGCATGACTTGGACACATTCATCATGAAGGCCTTCCAGCAAGAATCCCAAGAACTCCTCCGCATCTTGTTGATGGCCACGCTTTATAATATTAACAGTCTTTCTATAAAAAGGGGGCTAGATGAAACCTACACGCATGCTTGAGAAGCGGGGGAGCTTGTTGATTGTATTGTAAATGAAATCAGGACTGAAAGCCTCACCGTATTGTTCAAGTTCACCTTCTTTTAAACGCAGTCGTAATTGCTCTACAGATATAGCAGAATCAATTACTGGAAATTCTCGCATGAACATAATCCTGTCCACTGTTAGACTTGACGCAATATATTCTAGCGGGGATGACTTACATAGCATCAATCAATGGAGTATCACTTTTAAAACTATGCACAGCTCGTTTGCCGACCTGGTCCAAGAAATCATAAAATGGCATGCAAAAAACCAAAACTTGCAAGACCTCGATACTGTTAACTTTGAACTGGACCTTAGGAATCTAAATACTCACTGAATTCATATAACACATGTTACCGGTATTAACCAGCCCTCGAGGCTTCAAGAAGGCAACCTTGGAACCAGTAGACTCTGCATGGAAAGATCGCAATGCCTCAGCTAATGATTCAGCATTCTTCGCAAATCCGGTATTACCAATAGCACCAGGGGCAACATCACTTGGTGTGCCGGTAGAAACAGTAGTAGGTGATTTCAACAGGGCAGCCCATGACTTAGGAGAAACCTTGACAGCTGGCGAAGCAGGTTTGATCTCTTCTGAAGTGATCGGCTCAGTCACAGAGTTTGCAGGCTGTACATTCTCCTTGCCAACACTCTGCGATGGTGTCTCTTGCGACTTTGTAGGCTCCGCTGTCTTCTGTGATGTAGGAGAGAGAGTTTTGGGCAAGGCAGGAATTATAGGAACAGCTGACAAAGAGGAACGAGGTTTTGGAGCAATTGGTGTGGTATCTCCGTGGGGAGTAGCATCCCCAGCGGGAACAGAAGTTTGGACATAAGATGAAGGAGTTGTTGGGGTGGTAGAGTCTGTTTCTTCAGAGAGAGGGCGGTTTGTCGATGGTGTCTCAGGGCGAGCGACTGCTGGCTCTGTAGAGGAAGACTCAGAGTCCTTCTCTTTGCCGGTTTCTGCGGCTCGAGGGGTTGGGTGAAGCTCCATATTGCCTTTTATAGGGGCTCGCCGTTTCTTCTTCCGTGACTGTCTCTCCGGCCATGGCAAGTCAGGCCTTGAAAACCACGGAAGCTGATTCAAATTAGCATAGGAACAATGCAAGACAATCAATCTACTTACAGGAGCTCTAAATGGTTCAGCTGGTACTGCCACTGGAGGTGAAGGTGGTGGTGCTGTCGAAAGTTGTGGGGTAGGAGGTGTCAATGGTACAGGAAGTGTGTGTGATGATTGTGTAGATGAAGGTGCTTGTATCGATGGGGTCGTCTGCATGGGTGGAGGTGGAGGTGCCTGCGTGACTGTCTGAGTTTGTGGGGGAGGAGGTGCATGGTAAGGCGTTGAGACAATGGCGGGTGATTGCTGTGGTCGAGTAATAGATGGAGGGTTCGAGTATTGCGGTATAGGTGTATACTGTTGATGCATTGGTGGCGGTGACCGGCCGTAGGGTTGATATTGTGCATACTGGTGAGGAGGCATTGTAGCATGGTACTGCTGGGGCATGTGCTGAGGGTAGTAGGGAGTACTGTAAGGTTGCATGTACCCATTGTTATTGTACATTGATGTCCCAGGCGAGTACTGTTGCTGAGGATGCGGATATTGCTGATGCTGATGCTGATTAGCATGATACTGCTGTCGTCGCCGTCCCATCTCTGGCTGCATGCCCTGCCCTGCCGGCAGATGACGACCGTTCATCATGCCGGCGTGGGAGTCTCTTCCCAAACCGAACGCGTTCTTGCGTCGGTTAGGACCTGCGCGCTGAGGATTAACGGCTGGGTGTTGGAAAAGTGTGCGTGGTTATCGTATTGACGTATGTCGCATGGAGGACTGACTGGTTGACACGACGTCTACGTGATGGGCAGAGACGAGGTGCAACGGGTTGACGTGGATGGGATTGCTGTCGATGGTGTCGCAAGGCAAACTTGAGGTCGCGAGCTCGATTTCAAAATTATGGACGAGCATGGAATGGCGTCGCGCAAGGATGACTGATCCGAACCCCAGAACTAGGTAGCCTTTGAGCCTCAATCAACCATAGAGCAACAACAGTTTTAACATGAACAACAAGAACAAGAACAACCCTATGATTAGATTTAAGCATCAGGAAAAATCAACTTTAGATAATTTATTGTGGGTCTTAATTAAATCTCTATTCTTGGTCAAATGCAAATTTACGTTTCTTTTTCTTTTTCAACTGTTTAACTGCGATATGCAGCACGTGAGGCTACAGGCTACCAGTTACCCCAAGGCTGAAGGGGTCGGACTTCCTACTGAATTATTGCTTCCCTGGCCTGCCTCGCCTGTGTCTCTCTCTCCCCTAGGTCGCTTGATGACGGAGACGCTAGTGGAGTGCCGTGCCATACCCCCCCTCAGAGTCACCACAGACTTCTCTTAAACCTCGTCGGCGCCTCCCTGGCGGCGGAACATTACCGTCGAACAAATTAATTGCATTGTATAACCTTGAGTTACCTAGTAGTCACTTAGGCCAGTGCTCACTCAGGCCAGTCTAGTGACCAAAGGGTACACCAGTCAACCAAGGTCCTCATTATACTCGGGTAGCGCCATCGAGACAATGAGTTCTACCCAGGCCAGCGCGTCAAGTGGGAAAGCTCTCAATACGTCAACCCACCCTCCCCTCCAGCAGCAACAGCACCAGGTGATTTCCCCAAGCTTTGATAACTCTTCACGCCGTTCAACTTCTGCGAGTGGAACCATAACTGCGTCGCCCAGAAACAACCAGAGCCACAAAAAACACCACAGAAACGGGAGAAAGCCGCGTCTTGCGGATGAGGACACCATGGCGGAATCCGTAAGTCATTCCGTTATGGCTGTAGTGTATCCTCGGAGCGATGCTAATTCAGTAAGAGCGTGATGAGGAATCCGAATAACCGCAGAGGCCAGACCTCCATAACCCATCTCATGAACTTCTCTCTTCCTCCGCGACCGCAGTATAATCAGAATTCCATGGGGCGAGGGACTAGGCGTGGCAACATATACGGCATTGGATCAGGTCATCATGCAAGTGATAAGGCGAGGTATGTTCAGTTGGATTATCGGGGCCAATTTGATGGTTTCGATGCTTTGCGAACCGGCTGACAATTATAAGATATATCCACGCTAACTACAGATTTATCGTCAAGCCTGGTGGGGAATATAAGCAGCAAGCTGTAAATGCCGACCAGCATCTGGATTGGAATGATGTTTTACAGATCCTTGCGTCATCCGAATCACAAGCATCTGCGTGCCCCATATGTCTCTCGCCACCTGTCGCTCCCCGAATGGCCAAATGTGGTCATATATTTTGCTTACCTTGTCTTATTCGCTATATGCACTCATCAGACGATGCGAGCTCCGTTCCGGAGAAGAAAGCACGGTGGAAGAAGTGCCCGATTTGTTGGGATTCAGTGTATATATCGGAAACTAGGCCAGTCAGGTGGTATACTGGCCAGGAGGGGCCTGCCCCTCGCGAAGGAGAGGATGTGGTATTGAGGGTATGTTGATTTTGAATTTCTAAATCCAAGCCCATGATTCAAAAGAGTGGTCTGCTTGGTTCTAAGTCTACAACATATTCCAAGTCTCTCTGCACGAAATCAGCTTGAGGAGTGGAATATGCCCCATATCCATTTTTTTTTTTTTTGAATTTGGATCATTCATAGCAAATGAATTGTTCATGGCCATTGGCTTACGAAGGAATACTGACCTTAAAATAGTTGGTTATGAGGCAGCCTGGAAGTACCCTTGCCTTGCCAAGAGACGGAGCTGAAATACTAGGAAAAACCGATGATATCCCCTGGTACTTCGCAGCAAATGTTACAGACTACGCTCGAGTTATGAGAGGCAGTGAAGATTATATGACGGAGCAGTATGATAGCGAGATTGTAGAGCTTCAACGACAAGAGAAGGAGGACGAGTTAATGTTCGGTGAAGAGACTGAATGGACGACCAAGGCAGTCAATGCTATCAAAGAGGCGAAGGAGAAGATAAAAGGTATTGGAGATCCACCCATGCCAAAACAGCCATCAGAGAAGAAGCCTAAACGCCAGCCGATTCAGTTCAATGCAGCCAAGGAAGACGTTCCTGACATGTATCTCATTCAGCATGCGGCAAAATCTGGCCAAAGTCTTTCGACCATGTCGAACATCACACATGGCGACCTTACGCTTGACAGTAATACAAGTAATCGTGACGAAGTTATTTCAGAGCCTCAAGATAAGCCATCGATTCACAGCATTGACAACCTCAACCAACCCATTCACCAGCATCCCATTCACCACATGCATGGAGCCCATGGGGCCCACCACCCTAATGAGCCTTACTATTTCTACCAGGCATTACTGCATTACTACCTGGCGCCGCTAGATATCAGAATACTCAAGTCAGCCTTTGGCAGTTTCGCTGCTTTTCCAACAGCACTCCTTCCACGCGTTGAGCGTGTTTCGACTGGCCATATAATGGATGATGAATTGCGGAAACGGACCAAGTACCTATCCCATCTTCCATATGGTTGTGAGGTCGGTTTTCTGGAATGCAACTGGACGGATGTTGTGAGCCCGGAAGTTCTAGCTCAGTTTAAAGACGAAATTGAGAGGAGACGAAAGAAAAATAGGGATAAGGAGTACCGAGAGGAGAAGGACAGGGTGCGCGCCGAGAAAGAGGAGGATGAGAAACGATGGGCAAGTGCCCGTCGAAGACGTCCAGATGTAAGTGCACAACTAAATCACGACTCAGTTCGTGCAACGCAACATAAAGCCTACCGCTGATACTCGTACACAGATTCCTACCGAGGACTTTTTCTCAAAGCATGATTTCCAACCACTTGCTCCTTCATCTTTAGACGCGAACAACTCCTCACCGCCATGGCCATCGCGGCAAGGCTCCTCGTTTGCCACCTTAGCGTCTCCATCTACGAGCCCACCAGGGCCTAAAACAGTGTGGGGAACCACTCTTGTTGCCCCTTCCTCGCCTGAAGTTCATCCTCGTCAAACCGAGGACCACGAGGGCAATGATGGCTGGTTACAAAGTTGGGAACAAGAGCTAATGGCCGAGAATGAGCTTATTGCTAAAGCCCAGGCTGCAAGCTTAGACGATGCAAGTGGAGGCTCAAGAATTCCCGAGCCGAAGGGGAAAAAGAAAAAGGCCAAGAAGATTACATTGATGAGTACCACAGCTAGAAGAGCTGCTTAAATATTGATTGCTATTGCTATTGCATTGAAGCGTGCGGAAATGGGGGCGTTTGACCGGCTAGCATTTGTATATACTCCACATAGCTCGTCATATAGCCTAAGGCGAGACTCATACAGAACTTTTTGCAAATCTTTGATACTATTCTAAGACAATCAAAACAGCGATTGACAGTTTTAGAGATCAATTAGGTAGCGCCAAGTCAGACAATTGCTATCCTTGTAGCGGAAATCATTAGTGTGACCATCGATTTGTTAACTACTTCCTTAGTATACGCTATTTCTCTCTAAATTAAGTCTAACGTCTGCGAGATTATTTCCTTATTCTTAGCTCCTTACAGATTT
>JAJONI010000874.1:4651-17098 GCA_022190145.1 Pezicula rhizophila
TTACTATTCCGTTGGTATTACTCTCTACATCAACTCTCCCTCTACAACGGTGAGTTATTTACAGCGTTAGAGATTAAAGCCACTGTTTCTAATCTCAGATGCCATAGGAAGATAGTCCTCTGTGGCATCTTTAGTATTGGGTGTTTAGCGGTACGTAAAGCGATTCATCGTCTCTTGTACTGCCTCATTCTTAGTCTCTAATTTCTAACGCGCTTTATAATACAGATGATCTGCGCCATTATTAACAAATCATATACTTTCAGGGCTTATATAAAACTAGGTGGAGCTTATCCGGACCCATGTTATATTTTGTGGTATTACCGGGAGATGAGCCTTGCAGAAATTGTAACAAATCTACCGCTGTGCTGGACAGCCCTTCGTCGGATCTTCCGTCTAAAGCCATTCGGTCAGTTGACTGAAAAATTGCCGTCGCTTAATATCATTAATATGGAAGAATCTTCAATTAACGATTCTCAAACGGCAGTGCAGAATGTGCGATGAGGATGCTTGTGATAGGTGTAAAGGGATGGCTAGGTGAGTCCGCCATACTTCGGAGATATATAGTGGTCCAAATACTAAGAATAGAACAGTTTAGCAAGAATTTGAGCCCGGCCTTTAGGCAACATTTAGTCAAGCCTTAGTTGTCTTTTGTGTACAACTATCGAATACTCTAACTAAACTCCAGTTTGATAAACACCTTACAAGTTTCAAATCCTAAAATCGTTCAAACTAGAGACTATACCACCTAAAATTTTCCCATAATTCTAATCCCTGTCTATTATTTTCAAACAACTGGTGTCAAAGTAGTTGTGTTTTTCGTTTCTGCTCTAATTCTCTACTGTACACCATCAAACTAATAACTCTCTCTATCCGTTGTACGTTCTTGTTAAATACTTCCCTTAAATATCAATGTAATGGACAGGATAGATAGGAGTATCACCCACCAAACTTAACAGCTGTCTTCTGGACTGGGAAAGAAACCTCCCACCCAAATTTAGGGACGACGGGGCTCCTTCCGGAAATCTGGAGACTGAAACTTACAAAATTAGCAGAAACGAGGGCCGGAAATCTGCTCTGAGGACTTCTGTTTTAGCTGATGCGATATCAACCGGCTAAAGGCCTGACCAAATCCCAAATCCTTGATTAAACTTTTTTCTCAGATGAGTTCTAGCTGCAAAGCGTGACTTTGCAGGGACCATTCCGGTTCTTGACCGATATTCCTCTTGCAGCTCACTTAACTCATTCTCGGTAGCGAGCAAGGAAATTCTACAAGTACATTTTCAAATACAGAAGTCAATAGAAACAAGTATCTTGAAAGAGATAGGGTCAATGTAGCAATATCTATTAATTGCAGGCAGCTGTCACCATGGACACTTCAACAAGGACTAACTCTTGTATCCACCCTTGCGACCTTTGACTCTATCTCCTACACTTTGAATTAATATTCTAAGTTAGTAGTCAAAATTGATGGTTAAAATCAATTGTAAAAACCAACAGCTGAAACTAGTGGTCTAAAAACTAGTAGTCGAAAGCTAGTGGCCCAAAAAGCAATGGTCAAAAAGCCAGTTGTTTAAACCAGTGGGATAAGCCCGTGTTTAGCGAATTGTAGCCAGGGAGTACCGCAACCATATTTGAGCAATTACAGATACGACAGGTCAAAGCCAACTAAATTAATTGCGACCGACGTCTATCCAAGGTACTATAAACACAACGCCCAAGGCAATTACCTAACCCCGCACAAATTAAAAGCAACATAAGGCAGGAATGACTCGAAATTATATTTGCCTTAGGAGGTCCGATAAGTAAGAGGACATTAACTTTAGAGCTTATTTTAAAGCTTATTTTGTATAGCCTAATCTTCTCTCCCTTATTTGCGTCTGTATAATATAATAAATACACTATATGTTGCGAAATTGGCATGTGTTAGAGTTACGGCTATGTAACCTCGCTTATACAGTTTCTACCCACCCCCTGTACATCTATTTTATCTCACAAACTCAAAATAGAATAGAATGCTTATTGCACAAGGGAACAAGGATAGGCATTGTTACCCTGCAGTATTATGTCAAATTAATAGACCTAAGGTTTTGCAGATGCAGCACAAGCGCAACAACAATTCTACACATGATGTCGAATTCCCTCGCTTCGCCAATTTCAAATAGGCCATATTCCTAGACCTTAACAACCACCGGTTTGCTTTGTGCTCTAGTATTCAGGAGGTACGTTCCATATCCATCTGGAAAGGTGCCGAGCAAAGCGAGTAATTGTTCTACGAGGCAGTGATCAAAGGAATTCTATATAACCTTCAAGTAAGCCGAAGTAGGAGAATGCCTTTGGCACCCTGGGAACGGAAGGGTATGAGGGAAAACAGGGGTATAAACCTGGACTTGCACATTCCAAAAATGATCCTGAAGTTGCCGAGTTGCAACATATTAGGAGAACATGCTAATCAAGTGCGACTTCTTGTGTTTTGTGCTTGAACTTCCACAGGTTTTATCACAACGTTATAATGTAGCTCTGCCTGCCGTTTTTGTTAGTCAAAGCAAGAAGGAGAAAAGATTCGGCTTAGGGTTAGGGTTAACGGTGTAATAGGGCGTTGAAGTTGACAGCTGACTGTTCATCAACTTCTAGAATAATCGAAGCATCGCTTGTTCTAGAAGCCGAGCGTGATTTTGATATGTTTGCGTCATGCACTTCACTTACGGTTTAAGAAGTGTGAGAAGAAGGTCCTATAGATCTAAGTTTAGTGCTAACGTTTGTTGTGGTTGAAGATAATAATTCATGGTTAACTTGAGGAATTATTGAAGGGCTCCTCGTTCTAGAACTTGAGGGTGGTGTTAATAAGCTTGAGTTTTGCAATTCAATTAGATTGAGGAAGTGTAGGAAGGCACCTGTACTATCTAGAACTATAGATGTTGAAATACCTAACTCAAGTCCTAGATTTTGCGTAGATGGTGTTGATAGTCTGCTAGAGTTGTTGTGCCTATGACCGTTAGAGCTTTGAGGCTGGCAGCTAGGCCTTCTTGCCCTCGCCTTGTCATACTTATCTGACTTGGATAGCTTCTTTTGAACTTGTGGACACGGCGAAAATATTATAGTGTTGAAATTGTGTTGTAAGTGACACTGTTGAGGAAGCCAGTGAAGAGACTTAAAATAGGAGATATCAAGGACAATAAATTCTATCATAGCCATGATACCTCGTCATCAGTCGACAAAAGGCATTTATTTCAGTAGAAGGGAAACAAGGATCTATCTACGTGTATACAAGACAAGACTACAGTACACGTTGAAACCACGCTAGTAGGTCTCAGTGACAGCAAATATGAGCAATTATTCTCAAACAGCAACAAAGACCCATAGTCGGCTCTATGTGGCATTACTAGTGGATCGGGAGGTAGTGTCGCTTAATTGCTCAGGTACCAATAAACTCCAGTGATCGATCTTAAGCGACAAAACCAACCTCAAGTCATTAAAAGGCATAACAACTACTTAATTTTTACTAGTGACGAAAATACCATAGGCAGGAAATATCAACTGTATTATACGACTCCAAATAACAAAAAAAAGACAGGAGTGAGCTAGGATATTATTATGGCAGCTTACCAAGATTTGACATCTGTACTCCGAATCGTAGATATTCAGCGAGAGCATATGCAGTGGAAGAATACACAACTGCAGGATCAGAGACTTCGGAATATCCTTGAAACACATCAGAATTAGGTCATGCAGCAAGTCTTGGGATTGAGGAGAGTAATAGCCAAGTTTGACCATTTTATTGATGCCATGACGGGGAACTAAAGAAGGTTGGTGTCCATTAATTATAACACACTGAGCTCCATTCTATTCCTACTTGATTCTACAGGACACAGAAAACAATAAAAATGTTTAGGAGAGCAAAAGAGAAAGAATCAAGGAAGAGACCGAAGCAAGAATGTATAGAATTAAAGCCAAGAACAGTGCGATGGAAACGAAGGAGATTTAGTCGACTCTTCTGATTCCATCCATGTCCATGTGCTTTCCAAGGCAACTTGTAGAGAATGTCTCGAATGAATTGGCATCATTATATCATATCTCAGAACTGTTAGTCGAGTTTCTATTCTCTTTTCTTGCTCTGTTTTTCTTTCGTTCACTTTCTCCCTCGCTAACCAAAGCGATATCCCTAATCTTGACACAAATTTACCCGCAAGTTAGCTTGAAGGTTTATCTCTAAGAGGCCCAAGGACTTCCAAAATTCCACTGCTGCCGAAAACCAAATCCCATAGTAACATCCCCAAATTTTAGAATGCAGATATCTAACTCCAAGAGAGATGTCCATGAGGCACACTTGCAATGGATGTAATGATTAATAGCCATCTAGTCGATTAAGATAAGAGTCAAGAACAGGAAGATCCGTCGAATCCGTCCAGTTGTTGATTGCACTGTAATTTAATTTAGAGAGATTCGATTCATTAGTTTGAAGACGGCTAGATCTGTATGTGGTGCGAGAAAGTTGTTTCTCATACCCACTATGCAGTTCTTCTTTGCTGCCTGCATCAAATCAAAGGGAGCACTACGAACAAGTGAACGAGATGTAGGTAGTATCCGAATGTACAGCGAATTAGTCTTAAATTACAATCACTTTCAAACTTAGATTTCGCTTTAATAGGCTTTTGCTCTTTGGACCTACTACCCTCGAAGTCGAATTCGCTTTAGTCAGTCCCTTTGCGCCTACTATTTCGAAATTAGACATCCATAGGTCGGAAGAATTTAGTGTATCGAATAGAGGGCCATTTACATATCACAACGGTCTATAGGCATCTAACAGACTTAACTTAGGCTGCTGTATGTTTCATTGACTCTGTAAGGATACTATCACGAAACCATGGCCAATATTCCTCTTCCAACCAGAGCACAACATTCTGAATCTGCCTTAGCAACTGGAAAGTCTCCTGGAAACTGCCTGTTCCAGCCTTGAGAGAACTCCACGGGCCAAGGACGAACTGCAGAGGGGGAAAAGAGAAGGTTAGCATAGGCCTGCATATAGTTGAAGCATCAAGGGAAGACTCTCTATTTTACGTACTACTGTTCCGTCTGGTTCCATCCATGATATGTGCAGGTGCCATTCGTGGCCCACAATCTTCCAACCCAAGAACGGTAGCATCCTGCCATCGCCGACTAGCTGTTTCTGCTTTTTCAGCGCTGCAGCAGACCATATACCCATCTGTGCAAGAGCTTCATTCGAATCCCCCGAGGTTTGTTTGATTTCGGCACCGCAGACTAATGGAATTGTGCTCGTAAAGGCGTCCGAAAGATGGCTCAGGTTTACTTCTGGGTGTGATTTCCAGAAAGGCTCTATTGCTTCGCGGACTTTGGTATTGAATGGGGAGAAGAAAAGGGCAAGGTCGGCTTTCTTCGCAAAGGATATTGAGGACGCAGGTATCGAAGGCAGGTATGCGGGGTCAATCTGTTGGGTTTGCCTACAGGAAAATCACCGTTAGCTGGTGAAATCGAGGGGGGGGTGCCTTGGGCCAGCGCATATATTTAGGTTCCAACATACACCGTAACGACATCTACCATGTCCATTGGACTCGCAGAGAGTCCGGCAGCGCGAAAGACACACCGCACAACTTCTACCCAGGCACCCTCATCCATCTGCTTGTTCTGTGCTCCCTGGGCGCGCACCACCGTGTTCCACACGGCGTTCCATCTGCCCTCAACATCAGGGGCCGAGTACTGTAAATCCTTGGTATACGCAGATTCGTCAATGTCATCGTCGGGCACCGTCTGCTCGATCAGGGCCTGCGAAGCACGCATAAGATATTAGACTGCCGTGCAAACAAGCAAGACGAAGATACGACCCGTAGAAGAGGTGACTGACCTTGAAGTCCCTGGGGATATATTCCCGGCTGTGGTTCGCACTCAACCGGTTCTTGAGGGCGGAAATATGGGGCGCAGATGGGACATCGGGGCCTGGCTGCAGAATGTTCACGGCGGGTGTGGCACGGGCGAGGAGAGGGATGATCTTGCGCGACGGACTCGGTGAGCGATTGCTGCGTCGCGAAGACGGTGGCGTTGGCTGGAGAATGACTCTATCTGCGAGGAGGGATGAGGATACCGACCGCACCGAGACGTTATCGCTTTGGGACATGATGCGGCGCCGTTTTGGTGGCGGTGATGGCGATGGTGGTGATTTTGGTACTTCGGATTCGGTGTGGTGGATGTCGTTGTTGCTGCTGTTCTCTCTCTTGTTGCTTCTCGGCCGCGTCGTTGCTGTCATCGTACACTTCTTCTCATGACCCGGCCAATAAGAGTCGGAGGGGCAGCATGGCAACAGGTTTGCAAGCCAGGATTCGATGGCGCTATAATCATTTCGGGGGGGATTTGGGGAGGCAGTTGGGGAGGAGGCAGTTGAGGGCGTTAAGAATGCGAATCGTTGATCCAAGTGCATCTCTATTGCTGTGCTGGAGGCTGAGGTTGACGTTGACGTTGACGTTGAAGTTTGGCGTTTGTTTGTTTGTGTTTGTTGGTGGATGGACGGAGTACGATAAGTTACGGCTCACCGCTTTTGCAGGGGATATGCTAATGGCCCTGTAACACGCGCTGCAGCGGAGTTTTGCGTGGCAGAAATTAAAGCGGTGAGACCAAACTTATCCCGCCTTTATTAATTCTGCTTGGCAGAATCATCTCCCGCACCGGATTTTAGATGGAGGAAAATCCAAAACATGCGCTGAAAGTACCCCTGGAAAATAAAGGCGGTAACATGATGTACAGTATAAGTATAGCTTTTCCCGCTTAGGTACGGAGTATCTTGTGAACAGTTTGCACAGCAAGATAATATATGCAATGGGAGGGCTGCCGGAATTGGCATTACATCAGGTTTAAACAGAGAGGGCTGTAGTATAGTCAGCTTAAACACTACCACAGCTAAGTCAGACTGGACATAAATCCCCTAATCGAGCAGAATATTATTGTTCATCTCCTTCAGCGCTCTGAAGTACTCTGATCCGATCAAATCAAAATTCTACATGGATAAAAAAAATAAAAAATAAAAAAAACCCCCCATAGAATTATAAAACACAACCTATGAAATAAAATCTTAACTACATCATCCGCAGACATCACTGTCCCCTGGATTGATTAAACCCCAATCCGACCAAGAAAGAAGAAAGAAAAAAAAATCACCGACGAGATCAAGACATCTCTATCATTTTGCCACTACATACACATCCCACAATTCATCGCTCCTCTTTTGAAAGTTTCCCCATCCCATCCACCACCTCACCACCAAGCTGCCACCCCTAGACCACAGTCCACATCCAACAGTCACTCACTCCTAAGTAACCTGAACCCTCGCCTCCTTAGAATGATAATCCGTATCGGGATACAAACAATCCGTACTCTCCCCCTGATCCCTCGACCGCGACACAGCACTCTTCTGCTGGCTGAACTTCGACCCCATCTCCATATCCGTCGACGGCGGATTCTGGCTCTCCTTGAACGTCGACATGAACGAAGGAACGACCTTGGAAAGCAGAGGTCGGAGCGTCGGGAGGCAAGCGCAGATAATGCCTATGTTCAGCTCACCGACAGACCATAATGCTGGTGCTAAACCATCCCAGTTTGGATCTGTTGTGAACACGGCCCTCTTCATTGAGCCGAGTCGGATAATGGATATTAAACATGTACTGGATGGATTTTTGGATTAGTCGTGTTTGAGATGGGGAGGGTGGATGGAGGGTCCTTACAAGAAGCCGAGGCAGAAAATACCAAAGAGGACAATCTTCTGCTTTCGGGGTAATTGCAGTGTACTGATTACAGGAAGGGGGATGGTAAAAATAATCACATCGGTGATTAAGTTTAAAATAGACGTCGTCAAGAAGATGACAATATTGCTGATGCATGTCCCAGGTATGGTTTTATCCCATAGAGCTGCGACGGGGCGACATGCAAAAGTACATAGGAAAAGGGACCCAATCCCTATAAGGACGACTATGGCGATGGAAATGCGACATATTATTAAGACTGATCGATTAGGGAAGATCCGGGTGTATAGGAATAGAAATGACGTTTTAAGGAACATGAGACCGAAGTTATATATATTCCCACTTGTGACAAACGCCTACCAAAAAAATATTAGCCGTATACTGAAGTTAAATAGGGGTGCCATTACCTTTATATGTGGTGTGAGGTCTGACAGAGGGACAACCCATGTATGTCTACCTAGTCCATATCTTGTCCCTGTAGAAGAGCTGTAAGTATATTTCATATATAGAGAGAAACTGAAGACCTACGTAGTGCTACCGTAAGAGATGTGCCAAGGGAGCAAAACTATAGAACACCTTGTATTAGTTATTGGCCAAGGCTACAGAGATACAAAGGCTACCTACCAGAGCGAGAGCAATACACCAGTCATCTGCGCCAACAGCTTTAACGATCTTCTTCCTGGTATAGAACCGAAGGCCAACAAACACCGTCGATACGCAGATGGAGACGACACAAACAGAGATAATCTCGGTAACCTTCGATTGGGAATCGAGGCTATGGTTTACTGGTGGTGATGCCATTGCGAGAGGCGGAATGGTTGTAAAAACAGTTGTCGTGGATGTAATTTTCTCACTGGGAAGTTCGGGGATATTAAAATATTAATATACTGATAAACAATAGCACATAGACACTCGTTTTAAAACGCCTCTTTATTGTACCTGATTCTAGATTCAGCCTCGGCTATTAAGGACGTGTGTAGTCGATAAATTTCAGTAGTAGTTACTTACTAGCACAGCTCTCCCGACTAATATGGCCTTCGTAGGATGATGTGAAGTTAGATCATTCCTCCGCATCTTGGTGTAAGGCGTTTACTAAACTATGGGCCTTGAAGAGACCTATGGAAAGGATTAAGGTAGACAACACTTGATGGGCGTTCTCGGTAGGGAGATGTGCTAAGACCAGGAGAGATAGTGGTTTAAATAAGGGTAGATGCACGTCCTGGTATCCCTTAGATCGTTAAACGCCATGTGCATGGACCAGTAGAACGTGCACGACAAAACGTGTACATTTTTTTGCATAAAGACACGGCTCAGATATCCATGACCCGAATACACTATCCTGGAATTCCCGGTTCCGCGCCCGTAACTTAGTGTTCCTCCAGGCTGCAAATTATTTGGCTGATGGTTTCGCCATTTGTACCGGACTTTGTAAGCAGCCAAAGGCTAAGATTCCAGATCTACGATCTGAGAACGAGGAAGGTGACACTCTATCCTATTGTTCATAGGTACAGCACTGGAAGAGTTGCCCTCTGATGTAATAGACCAGATAGAAGTGGGGTGGTGTCATAGGGAGAGCATTCGTTGAGTGATTCGGTTTAGGAGGTAAGAGAGTTTAGTTATTAACATGTAGCTGTATTAACATGTAGTTGGTGTGTCGATGACTGAGGTATAGATGACGCTAGATATCCTGTACTGAATATCCTGTACTGAGGGGCAAGAAGACACGGCAACGTCCTGTTGCAAACCTAGAAGAAACCTTTAGGGATTGTTTGGAACTGTCGATTGTTAATGCCATGTTGCACAGGGATTCGACACCCTTGAATTTTTACCACCAACTTTCGCCTCCCATAGTAACAGCTTTAACCATATGTACTATTACGCATGCTGAATTAGAGATGTGACTCTGTGGTGTTCACTGCGCTCGTGGCAACTTTACGCTAGTATCAGATTACAGGTGCCCGCTCCAAATTAGATCTCCCCGCAAACCCTCTCGTGGTATTCAACCTCTAGCTGCGGGTGGATGTTATAGGAATTCTACATTGTAGATGCGGGTTGGAATGAGAACTGAGACAAAATCCACGGGATGGGTTATGACTAGATCCCCAAGGCACAAACATGATGGCGGTCGATAGTGCATCTTCTACTCGAAACTATTCTGCTACAATTCAATTTATGTGCCATATGTTGTTCGTCGTAACCTCAGCTCCTACCTCACAGACAATCTAGACAGTCAACAAGCTCCTTTTCTCCCGTCCAACTAGCCATTATTATGTCACAATCCCAACCACAAACCGAGTAGAATCCACCTCCAGAGGCGCACACTACAACTCCTCCTGCAGGTGCGATGTGATCCTCTACGCAGGGGCCTTTCCATCCCCTCAATCCTTAAACTCTCAGGAACAGACTCCCGCGTTATTCTAAGTCTGAAATTCTAGCCATTGTAAACCTCCCTATCACGAGCAAGCGAGCTGCAAGACCACAGTTAGTCTCGCTCTCCCATGAGCTTGTCGTGCCTGAACCAACAATCGGAGACCTTAGTATCCCTAGCATTGCTACCTCTAAACTCGGGAAGTTCTAATCTTCATAATCAGGAATTATAGCTCTATAGCACTGCTCTTGCACCGATTTGTCTTAACACTAAAATACCCGGTCCTATAACACAGTGGCTATTATAGAGCGCCTCCACCACCACTCGGTCCAAGCTCCGAGACTGTAGCGTCTCTCCTTCGCACCAAGGACACAAAGAGCACAGAGCACAGACTGCTCATATACCCTCTCGGCGTCGACCCGGGTAAGCGGACCGCTGACACCTTACTGAAAGTAAGTAAGAATTTAAGTTTTGCGATATCGAGCAGTAAAGATATTTTACCTTTTCCTGACAGAAGTCAAATTCGTCGAACGTGAGCATAAGATGAATCTAAGCTTCTGCCAATCTTGAGGGTGTCCGCTGATAGGGGTTGGTTAGCGCTCACTACTGCTGTCCGTGCGAAAGCCATCTCTCTACGCTACCCCATGCTCCGCAATCAGCTCCCCCATAAGCTCCCTCCTACTATCCTCTACTATCCTCTACTATCCTCCCACCGCTCCCCCCCTTAAATGTTGTTTATCATTAAGTGCCGTCTGCGGGTCGGCAAGATTTGAAGGCGGGGTCAACTTAAGGCCTAGGGACGCCTACAAACTCCTATTCCTATTCGCAAGAGACTCCTGGACGACTACAAGAATGGTTAGTAAACTGACCCGGATGTCCTAATTCCTTAGATACATAAGTCTGTTGGAAACAACCATCTTATTCCCAGAGAGTTGTCTTGGATCTAGGCTCGGATGGTATTTATTTCCGCAAGCATTCCTTCCCGCAGCACCCCCTTCTCATGTATCTTAATGCCTCACGAGTAGTAGTAGATTCAGCGCAATGATCCACACTGTACTATCTCTATGACGTTGTACGGCGGGATGCTCAGTATATATCGACTGCCTTTGAAGCAGCTCGCGAAATCGCTAGCAGCGAGACGATGAAGTTAATCAGTTAAGAGGCCTCACAATTAACCAGCCACTTGTTTTCGGTCCTGAAGATTCAAGCGTGGAGATCCTTGTCTCAATGATAGCTACCCAGCAGCTTGGGTTTGTGCTAACTGCCCAAGTTCTGTCTCTTCTTGACCGGGAATAAAGAACTTGGACCCATGTTGCTCAGTGCAAACGGTATTCTTCAACTTACATTCCGAGATCGAGAACTGCAAATTCTACTGCCAATACCCAAGCCCCAGTACGCTATGATGGAAGTGGATTCTGATAGATTTGCAACTCTTCCGCTAGCTATGGATATGGTTACACAGGCCCGGTTATAGCACTTTCCTCCATGGAGAGAAAGCTTTGCGTTGAGACTGGTCTAGTTGCAGTGCCTGAGAGTATCGACCCCGAGAAAAAACCTACCATTCATCTCGCAGCATTAGATGCAGCCATGTAATCAATCCTTCTTACATACTGCTTCCCAGGCGATGGTCGGCTTCAGGAGATCCAACTCCCCACCAATATTTCGCAAGTCACCATCAATCCAGCACTTTTAGATTGCGAACTATACTTTAGCTCTCTCGTTGAAATGTGTTTCTACCATGGCGAACAACAATGGAACTAAAATTGATAGAGACGTCAACCTTTACCCAACAGATGATCATAATTTGCTGCTATAACTGGAAGAGATATATACCACATGAATGAGTCCTCCGACAGCAGAGACCACTGTTTACATCTTCTCTAAGCCCATTTGGGACTAAGCTTCACTAAACACAATTTCTATCTCTGCGGAGGTTAAGGAAATATTTGACTTCAGGGTTGTGCTTAAAAGAGTTACCTACTTCTATCTTTGCAATGTCTATTATAGCACAAACTCCAAGGACCGTCAGAATTCACTTGATTCCGAGTGATACTGTAGCCAACTTTTTACATACATAGACACTATACTCTCCTGTGTTTCCAATGGGACCTATACCTTCGTGCAGCAGCAATGGATTAACGGTGCTTATATAGAGATATTATCTATTACCTAGAGCTATCCCAATAGCATCAATCTCTAAATTATATGTGCAGTTAGAGACAATATCATCATAGTAATTCGTGAGGAGAAAACTATCCTCAAACACATGACCGACACAACATACTAAATAATTTTACGTTCTTAGTCTTAGTATGCCAGAATATTTAAAGAACGAGC
>JAJONI010000875.1:0-17077 GCA_022190145.1 Pezicula rhizophila
AATAAATTTATTCTTGTGAATCAATTTGTATAAGGAGATGATGAATTCGAAGCTAGATATTTGCACTGGGTCATTAATCAATGTTGTATTATTTCCTCCTCAACATGAAATCCCAACTACACCTAACAGGTAGCGAACGATAAGAGTTCCACTTCACTAATCATGATTCAATCAAGGTATGAAACGGGAACCATAATATAGTCTTCAAGCTGAGTAACGGCATTAAGGACTATAATTAGTCGAAGCGAGTGCGTGTTGGTTGAGATAACGTGGACAGATATAATCGACGGGTTCAACAGAAGTATGTTTGCTATTGACACTACACCAGTAAAAGTAATTAGAGATTTGACTGTCGTCCCGGGAACAAAATATCCAATTCTGCACTATGGCCACGGTTGAGACTTCCAAGCTACTCGCAACCGCGAAGGAGATCCTCTCCACGACGCAAGAAATTGTGAAGGCGCTAGAGAGTAAAGGAAGTCCTGAACCTAGCTGGGATGAGTTGACATCGCAGGATCTCTACGAGACCAAGGATGAGGTAGTGAAAGCAGCGAAGATCAAGGTGCTAGACTTAACTAGCAATCTTCGAAGCCTCATCAATGGTCCCGTGGGAGACATTCGACAAGTCATCATGGTTCATTTCGATTGCGCCGCCTTGCGAAGTGTCTTGGAATTCGAGATTCTGAAGCATATTCCAGCTGGGGGATCCGCAACTACAGAATCGTTGGCTACTGCTGTGGACTTGGATGCTGATAAGGTCTACCGCATGCTGAGATTGCTAGCTACGCGACACATCACCCAGGAAATTGATGTCGGGGTTTTCAAACATACAGCTACCTCACGGAGACTGGCTGATGATTGGGAGCTCACTGCTCAGGTTCTCATGCAGTACGTACGCCAAAGACACAGTGGACAATGTTTGTTTTCTGAAGCTAATTATCTCTGAAGACTTGATGAAATGAACAAAGCGAGCGCTTTCACCACGGAATATTTGAAGGCTAAACCGCATTGTCTTAAGAGTCACGATTCGCCGTTTTCCTTTCAGTAAGCTTGATGGGCCTTTGCTTTTAACGAAAGCTCATTCATTTTATAGCCACGGGAAAGCATTCTACGAGTGGTACGATGACTATCCAGTGCTTGCAGCAAGATTCGGCGCAGCTCAAGAGGGCATCGCTAAAAGTGAGTTTCCTGGGAGGGACAACATAATTCCAACATGTGACTGACAGCTGCAGTGGATCGATCATTCAAATCGGTATTCCTGTGGCTTTCACAGTCTGGCTTAGAACCTGGAGCTAAGATTGTGGACGTGGGTGGCGGCAATGGAGTCGTTACAGTTGGAATGGCTCAGGTAATGGGCTCCTGTAAACAACTTCCGCAATGCCTGTGCTAAAATTGATAATCTGTATAGGCTTTCCCCCAGTACAATTACCTGCTGCAAGATCTGTACCCGAAGTTCTTCGAGGAAACTTACAAAGGATTAGATGCTGATCTGAAGTCGCGGATTACCTCAGTGCAACACGACTTCTTCACCTCGCAACCAGTGGACAATGCTGTAGGAGCATATCTATTGAGATCATGCTGCCATAACTGGTCGGATGAGGATTGCTTGAAACTAATTGCAGGTTTTGGTACCGCTTTAAAAGAAAATCCCAAAGCCAAACTTCTCATCAACGAGTGCATTGTTCCAAAATCCGGAATGGCTCCTTTGCAAGAGGAAATAGATCTCTTGCAGGTTGATATAGCTATGATGGTCATCGCTAACTCCAAGCAAAGATCTGAAGCCGACTGGCACAGACTGGTTGCAGATGCAAAATGTGGCTTAGTTGTAAGTAATGTACGGTTGACCAGTGGATTCACACAAGCTAACATGAAAAGGTTGAAAAAATTGTCCAGGATAATGAGTCCATGGGTATTATTCAAGTGGGCTACAAAGGAGAGTAAGAATCAGAGTCTGATAACGGACGTCGGGGAAAAGATGTTCTGTGTGATATCAACAATCACTAAGCGATGCTGCTACTTCAAAGCCTAAAACCTAGGCCTTAGTACCGTAGCTCTGCTCTAGAATCATCTACAAATATTTTAGTTTCGCAGGAGTTCCGAGATCTGTCTTCCCAAATCCATTTTCATGGTGCTATTAATCGTTTGCCGTTAAACCCGAATAAGGGACTATATTATGTCCCATCTTAGACGGCCGCCAGAACTCAGCGACATAGGTGTGCATGAATAGCATCTCTGTAAAATATTGTCTACAAGATGGCACCCTCGGCTTGTGCATATTTAGTTTGGGTTGATGGACATAGGCCACTATCAAAAGATGGCTTTCTGGGCCGTAATAGCTGGCAGATGGAGAGGGCATAAACAATACTACTAGTATTTCTAGCATCCCGGAAATTGACAGTTCTTCACACAAACCGCTAAATTCGCTAGTAATATATGCGTGAGAAGTTAAATTGTAACTCTTGAACTCCCATCAAACCCCAAGGTAGAAGAGTGTGGTGTGCGGAACTTTTGTTGTAGGCGTGTACATTTTGGCTTTTGGCCGCTGTAGGCCGTTGGTACCGGGGACTAGGTAAGTAAGCCACTTAACGGTACATATGTAGCAAGGTCGGTAGATAATTAATTATGGGGCAGCTCAGCAAAACCTTGAGTCCAGGACCATGTAGAGTTAACTCGGTCATATCAGCTAAGGTATCGCTTCGGTGGACTATACCGACAGATTATTAAAAATATTTAGTGTCAGACACTTCTCGGATCTGGGAAAGAAACACCTCAATTCTTGAATTTTGTTGTACAAGAAAGACTTCTTGGTGGCATGTAAGTCAATTCCCGCTTTGCTCAAGAAAACCATTTGCCCTGACGCTCGCTCGACTTACTTACAGTAAAACGCCTGCTACTATTTCTATCAATATACTACTTTATCTCATTACCGAACCATTAATTACCCATTGGCTTCATATCTTCCATTGCAGCAATGCCTAAAATCGTGGGAAAGGAAATTGGCTCGGTGGGATTCGGCTTGATGGGTAAGTGCCTTGATAAAACCTGAGTGTTTTCAAACTAACCGCTACATCCACTACAGGGCTCACATGGCGTCCCAACCCACCGCCCACTTCTCAAGCTATTCGCACAATGCGACAAGCCATTTTATCCGGGGCGAATTTCTGGAATGCAGGGGAATTCTACGGCACACCAACGTTTAACTCCCTGCACCTCCTCAATGAATATTTCACACAGTATCCAGAAGACGCAGACAAAGTTGTATTATCGATTAAAGGTGGCTTCCATCCGGAGATGCTGGTGCCTGACTGTTCAGCAGAAGGAGTGAAGAGGAGTGTTGAGGCCTGTCTCGCAGGATTGGGCGGGAAAAAAACTCTTGATATCTTCGAATGTGCACGAATTGATCCTAATGTCCCAGTGGAGGAGACGATGAAAGCATTGAAGCCATATGTTGACAGTGGCAAGATTGGCGGCATTGCACTGAGTGAAGTCAAAGCCGAGACAATCGTACGAGCAAGCAAGATTGTCAAGATCGTTGCTGTGGAAATAGAGGTTAGCTTGTGGGCTACAGACTGCTTGAGCAATGGTATTGCTACTACATGTGCTGAGCTAGACATTCCCATCGTGGCGTATTCGCCAATGGGGCGAGGCTTCTTGACAGGAGATTTGAAAACTCCAGAGGATATTCCCGAAGGAGACTTCCGGAGGTATCTGCCAAGATTCCAGCCTAATGTCTGGGAGACCAATCTTCAGCTCGTAGCTAAGATCAAAGATGTTGCCCAGAAGAAAGACTGTACAAGTGCGCAATTAGCTATTAGTTGGGTTACGGAGTTGGGGAAGAGACCTGGCATGCCGACTTTTGTGCCTATTCCTGGGTGTGTCACTGAAGCGAGAGTGATTGAGAATATGGAGCTTGTTAGGTTGGATAAGATGGACCTGGAAGAACTTGATCATATAATCGAGAACTCTACGATTATTGGGGATAGATATGGTGGTCCAATGGCTGCACTCATGAATTGCTAGATTGGAGACTCTGGAAAGACACAAAGACAAGACTGTCATTTTCAACTTGTGATTATGTTTGCTATTTGCATAGTTCCAACCCCGAGCGTGAGGAATAGGACCAGTGTCTACCTTATGTACTTTCAAGTGCTCAATATAACTCCTCAAATCAACGTCACAAATATACACGGATCATATTATCTTAGACTGTGTATTGAATTGACATAAAAAGTCTATGCCCTTTGTACTTGCATATGGTACTCTGGTATCCTCTTGGCATGTCAGGCTATTGGTTGCTAATCTCCTATGGTAATGAGCATGTTGACTCTAGATGAGTTAGAACGAACAGCCGTACAATCGGGAACAACTTTCTCCCTGGACTTCCATAAGTTGCCAATTCTGATATGTGATTTAGGCATGGAGAGAATAGAAGGAGAGCTGTACGCTTAACAGCTAGTCGACCTTGGCGGCCACAAATGATGGTGCGTCTAGCACGGCGTAATGCTCCTTTATATTTCAATTGAGGCATTAAGAATCAGTGAACGAGCCGGTTACCTCACATATATACTAAATCTAGCGCAACAATTAATTATTTCCCTTTCGAGCGTTTGATTTTGCTGGCCTGTCTCTGTTGGGCGTACATAATAACCAAATGAGCTACTACATGATTAATCATATTCCACCATGACTTAGTCTAGCGTCATTCACTGAGTTGGAATCAGTAATTAGGGCGCGGCTTCTATCAACGACCTATTTTGGAGAGGTTCTAAACCAATCATATTGCAATTATGTAGCAAATTCGATTATAATTACATTTTGATAGAGATGCAATATAACCAGCTGGGAGAAACTGTAATACTACAGCAGGGGTAAGAAAGAATGTAGCCCATAATAAAGGCAATAATTCCCTGAGAATGGATTGTTACGACTGGGGATAGACCATAACCATACGAAAAGAAAAGTTGATGTGGGGCATGCACGGTAATATGTGTAGGCTAAAGTGGAGAGCAATCCATGTACTCAGTGGGAATAAAGAGTTGGAATCGGACGAATTTATCATGTTCTTCTCTTCACAAGAGGGATAGATAATATGCAAATAGATCCTAGGTACCAGTGATCTATCTGCTTCCTTGTTAGATTTCTAACTTGTACCGTTTGTACCTGCAACGATGTTAACACATGATGGAGATCACCCAGTTCCCGGTCGTGAAGAGCTTCTTGCGAAACTCGACTTTGAAGATGACCCTCACCGCGCAGCTATAGAGCTTAATCCCGAAGTCCCAGAAAAACTGTCATGGTCCACAAGTTTAGCAGTCTTGGTGAGTCTCACGGAAGTCAAGGAGTCCGTCCACACGTTATTGATATCAGGATCCAGTTTCTCTGTCTTTCCTTCGCTGCGCCAATTGGAACTGCGTTTCTCCTAGTCACATCCATTCTTGTGCAAATCGGCACAGCCTTAGGTAGTACCACAAACCTTACTTGGATTGCTGGTTCTTGGTCGTTGGCTTCCTCGGTCTCCTTCGCTATTACCGGTGGTATTAGTGATGTTTTTGGTCGCCGAAACCCAATACTGGCAGGACAACTCTTCATTCTCGTTGGCGCTGTAAGTCATTGAGGATCATTGCTTTCCTGCCAAAAAAAATTGCTCACATAATTCAGATTATTGGCGCATCTGCTCAGAATGTCAACTCTATAATTGCTGCCTCTACGATTATTGGCGCTGGAACAGGCATGGTGTTTGTAGCATATGCGGGGATTCCTGAACTACTGCCAAATAAATACCGGTATGGATATCCACCACCACCTCTTGAGCCTCTAAAGAAAGTTGGCTAATGTGACCTTTTTTTTTTCAGAGGTGCAGGTTTAGCACTTACAGAAGTATTCATTTCTGTCCCATGGACTATCTCAGTGCTGCTTGCAAACCTCATGTACGAACGGGCTTCTTGGCGTTGGATCTACTACATCTCCATCATATACGCAGCAATCTCACTCATTGGAACAGCAATCTTCTATTATCCACCAGCAAGGCCCAAGGGCGACTACGACAAAACTCGTATGGACGAATTTCTGGAACTTGATTTTCTCGGGATCATTTTATTCATGGGCGGCTTAACGATAATTCTTATTGGACTCACTTGGGCTGGAGAGACAAATCATCCATGGAACAGCGCTTCAGTCATCGCACCTATTGTTGTCGGGTGTGTGGTTCTGGTATCAGCTTTCGTCTGGGATTTTTCCATGGCCAAAAATCCTCTGTTTCCCCTTGACCTGTTCAAGAAATTCAATGAATTTACTCTACTTTTGATCGTGGTCTTCGTTGCTGGTGTAGTCTTCTACAGCATGACAGCGCTGACCCCTCAAGCCGAGCTGTACATGTTCGAGAATAATGGTATTAAAATCGGTATCATGTCCATCCCAGCTGGTATCGGTCAACTCGTTGGAGGAGTTGTTCTTCCGACTTTCATTCACAGAATTGGACACATTAAAGCTCAGCTCATCGTGGCCATATTCTGTCAGTGCTTGTTCACAGCATTATACTCCACCGTTGTACCCACAAGCAAAGCGGCCTTCATGGTGTTCCAATTCTTTGGTAGCTGTGCGTTTCCGTGGATCACGATTCTTGTCTATACGGCCTCCGGATTGAATGTCCCTCTTCGCAAGCTCGGCATCGCCACCGGTTTGATTGGCTCTTTTCGTAGTGCTGGGGGAGCTGTAGGCAATGCCATATTCGGCACTATCCAAAGTAATTTGGTCAACAGGGAGCTTGCCCGTCGCATTGCAGAAGCAGCTCTCAAGGCCGGCTTCGATGTCACTGATCTAGCTGCTCTCGTCTCAGCGACGAGTCAAAACGCCACTGGTGTTTCTGGGGCTTTTGCAGCAATTCCTGGAATTACACCTGCAGTAGAAGAGGCCGTTGCTCAAGCTTTGAAGGAAGCATATGCTTATTCTTTTAAGAGGGTCTATTGGTCGACTATTCCTTTTGGAGTCCTGGCCATCATCGCTGCTCTCTTCATCGCAGATCCAAGCATTTATCTGACCAACCACACCGCAACCCGTATGGAAAAAGACGTCTACAGACCAAGAGTCTTACCAGAAACAAACGAGGAAGTCCAGAGCAGTAAAACAGTATCTGAAGATCTAGATAACAACCCCCAGGAGAAGAGAATGAGTAACTGATATACCGTTCGAATTTGAATATGGAAGATTTAGGCATATGTGCCTGGGACTTAAATACGTAGAACGCAATATTTGGTTCAGGAAATCTGTTACACATCTCGAGAATACAATAATAATACTGACATAGCCAAGAATTGGTTCTTATACTTCATACACTATTACTCTTCTTCTCTCTCGTTGTTCTGTTCTGCTAGAATTTTTATGTGGGCTCGAGGAAACTGCACAAGAATTGCCTCAATCAACAGCCTGAAATAACATAGAGAATAATTTCAAAGTAGAACCTTCTTAAAGCAGACTAAATCCGCAGCACAAGATTTGGCTGATATAGTATTCTGCACGCCTGGAGATCTTGATCTTGAGATTGATTTTGCCAGAATCAACTTCCAAATTGCACGACTGTTGGCAACCTGGGCCCCACCACGGAGATGAGGAGATTTGGGAGTTAAAATCCGGAGCCTCTCGTTATGGGGGAGTAGTACTTGAGCTACGAAGTATGAGAGCCGCTTACCGGGCACATAATATGGTCCCGGCATAAACCAACCCTAAGTACCGAGGCGCATGAATCATGCCCGAAATCGTTACATGCATAGTCAGCCATTAGAAATCGGTAATTTTTGATTGCTCTTTCTTTCATGTCATTTTTCCTAGTTCTAATTTTCATTTTTTGCTTCTTGGTTCAATCTGCGTAGGTGGATGACTGTTGGAGAAAGCCCGTGTCAAAGGAAGACGAACGAATAGGCGTCCCTCAAACACGACGAGTGCCTTCTGGCTATCGAGCGAAATGGGTTTTGTTAGTGATATATCCATACCTGAATTTGTGCAGGAATTCCATCTGTACGATATCAAATTATTGGTCTTGGCTGGAGGAGCTCTGGTTAGTTCGACATTCTTTCACGTCTTCATTCTTCCTCTTTTCTGGGAAGAGGAATTGAGTCAGGCCGTGAGATGTAGTTGCTAACTTAATGTTCCTGAATCAAGACGATATTGTATCAAGTTTTCCTATGCATCTATCGACTGTATTTTGACCCTCTGTCAAAGTTTCCGGGTCCAAAGCTTGCAGCGGTGTCTCACGTAGGTAGACAACGATCATCTCTGGACTGCAAGTGAAGCAAAGCATGAAACTTATAATTGGTGAAATTCAATAGATTTGGTATGGCTTGGCCAATTTTCGTGGGCGATGGCCCTTTGAGATGGAAAAACTGCATGCAAAATATGGTGAGCTTGAGGTGGAATTCCATTCACGATAGGTCCTCGCCGCTGACACGCAGTTTGTACACACATACAGGTCCCGTAGTACGAATTGCACCCGACGAGCTCTCCTTCGCCAGTGCATCTTCTTACAAAACCATCTACGGGCACTCGGCGGCAGGAAAGAAATTCACTAAGGGCAAGTTCTACGACATCCCCGAGAGCGAAGTGCATAATGTGTTTGATGAGCAAGACCCTGCCAAGCACTCGCAGCAGAGGAAATTCCTCTCGCACGGATTTTCAGCGAAGGCTCTCGCAGAGCAAGAGGGCATCATCCAGGAATATATAGACCTATTTTTCGATCAGATCGAACGTCTCGGGACGGGGCCAAAAGGTATCAACATGCAAGAATGGTTCAATTTCTTGACCTTCGATATTATTGGAGATCTTGCCTTTGGTGAACCCTTTGGAGCTATCACCGAGGCCAAAAATCACTTCTGGGTTAACATTATTGTTGATGGGCAGTATGCAGGGAGCATCATGAACTTTTGCTCCCGACTGCCAATATTCAGGTACATTGCACCCTACATTGTGTCCAAGGAGGGCATGGAGATGCGAAGGAAGCATGTCATGTATTCGCGGGAGCAGATCCAGAAGCGCAAAGCAAAGAAGACGGACAGAGAAGATTTCTTCAAACGCCCGTTAGAATTGAATGCATTCAACGACGAGGAGCTAGTATCCAACGCCGCAATTCTAATTGTAGGAGGAAGTGATACTACTTCTTTCTTTTTGGCTTCCGTCATGTGGTTACTTGCAAAAAACCCGGAGACGTTCAACAAGCTGAAGAAAGAGATTCGTGGACATTTTACGTCCTATGATGATATTAAAAATATCCCATGTTTGTCTCTGAAGTATCTGACTGGCGTTATTGAGGAGTGTTTGAGGATAATGCCTCCATCACCCATTGGGCAGCCACGACATTCACCTGGCGCTGCTGTCGATGGGCACTATATACCAAGCGGAGTAAGTCCCGATGGCAGCTACACTTGACACCTTCTGTAACTTCTGTAACTGACATGACGTCCTTGCTCTCAGGTGGTAGTAAGTACAGATGCCTGGGTAACGCAGCACGACCCCAAATACTGGGCACGACCGTGGGAATTCCTGCCTGAGCGTTGGATGGGCGAAGACCCCGAGTTCCAGAACGACAACAAGGATGCCTTCAAACCTTTCTCCACGGGACCGCGAGCCTGTCTCGGTATCAAGTAAGCAACCAAGCTCTGCCTTCATTCCCTTATAACTGTATCTTCATTTCTAGACATATCTTGATCTCCAGCTAACAAACCTGCACTGTTCTAGTTTGGCGTATATTGAAATGCGGATCGTGCTCGCGAAGCTTGTGTATCGATTTGATTGGGAACTTATTGACAAGGACCTAGACTGGGCTGCCGGAATACGCTGGACGCGCTTGTGGAAGAAGCCAGATCTTTGGGTCCGTTATACTCCTGTGCAGAGATAGGGGGAGTGTTAATAAACTTTTCGTACAATGAGATACCTACGGGGTACCAAAGATCGCTTCCTCAGAATATGGAACTTTCCATCTTGGGACTATGGTTTGATGCAGAGGACTTAGATTTATAGAGTAGGATAACGTTAATACATCGGAGCGCGTGTATATATTAGAGTTGTAAGACCGGTTCTGCTCTTACTTATTCTGTTCGCTGTATGTCACTTAATTCCAGGAAGACCATAGGGAATTGGCGGCAGCTCTTCGTTTAAGCAACACGCGACTAAGTGCATCTTCTATACTGTAACCCAAGAACAGGACTCTTTCAACCAACGTGAATAGCAAGTCTCAAAATTTCACTGTTATATCATAGCACATGTCTAATCTCTAACTCGCATACACAAACCCTCAAACACCATCCCTTCGTCTAAAATGCACCACTGGCCCAATTCTCTGAAAAGAAAAATGATCAATAATCCTATACTCCTTCCAACCTTTCGTCCTCAGTCTCTCCTCATCAAGCGCACTCCCGACATAGCTCGTGTCAAACCGCCACACCATCCTCGCAATAGCAAGCGTAATCTCCAACCTCGCCAGCCTACGACCAATGCACTGGCGGGAGCCAATAGAAAACGGTGCATAAGCCAACTGGGCTCTTTCCACGGCCTCACTACCCACGCTAGAAGGTATCCATCGCTCCGGATTGAAGGCGTATGGGTCGGGGTGATACCGTGCGTCGTGATGCAGTGTATATGTTGGGGTCCCGATTTCGACTCCGGCTGGCAGGTGCTCGCTATCCCCTTCTTCGCCACGGTTGATGGTCACTCCGCCTTGACATGTCTCTCGGGGTAGTATACCGGCTCCCCCTGGTGACATGCGGAGCGACTCTTTGTAGCATGCTTGCAGATACTCGAGCTGGTCGAGCTCTGAGCCGATGACTATATCCTCATATGCTTTATACGTCTTGCGAAGCTGCCTGTGTAGCTCGGCTTGGATTTCTGGATAGATGCTCAAGTAGAAAATCAATGCTGCGATCTGGCCTGAGGTAGACTCAGTTCCTAGACTCACACGACGTGTTAGCTCCATATCTAGTTGTTGGTAGTTATGTAGTCAAGCAGTGATGACGCACCCGCAGCCACGAGGATCATGGATTCGGAGAAGAGTTCTTCTTTCGAAAAGACTGGATTCCCGTCCTCATCCTTGGAATTCTGCAGCCACCATAAGTAGTCCTGTCTCCCATCGTCTCCGGCCTTGAGTCTCTGGTCGAGCATTTGTAGGACTCGGGACTGCAGTTCCGTTGCTCGCTTCCCCAATGTCGGGAAGAACAGACTCTGTAGGCGAAAGAGCCGGATCTTGGGTTCAACGCCGACCTGTATATAAATCTCGTCAGCCAGGGAGATCTAGCTCATTTTTTATATTCTTCTTCCCATTGAATGCAGGACATCAAAAGTTGAGCACCAAATCAAAGGCCTTGACCTACTATCATAGTAGCAAACTGCTGCGCATCAATGCAATCCGGCATATCAGGATCAACGCCGTTCAGCGACCCATAGTCGCGAGAGAATGTTAACTCGCCCATGATGTCATACGTAAGGTAGTTAGCCCACTTGCCGATATTCATCGTGCAGACTCCTCTTTGGCCTTTGTCACATTCCTCGCCGATGATTTCCACTAAGCGATCGATATGCTTCAGGATGTAAGGCTCGTTCTTTTTGAACACCTTTTCCGTGAAGGCCGGGGCGAGGGCATTGCGTTTACTGGAGTGGATTTTCTTGTCTACTACGTTGAAGACGCTCCTCAGACCTGGTTGGAGGTTCGAGTACCACGCGCTTTTTTGTGTGTTCTTTCCGATGCCGTAGATATCTAGATGTACAATACAGTCATTAATTTCTGGTCTTGCTGTTTATTGGTCTTCTGTTCGCAGTGGGCTTTACCTTTGAGGGCATAATGAGAGTTAACGGAAAGGAAGTTAGGACCGAGTCGCACAAAGTCTCCTGTTGGAAAGCCATTTCAGTACCTTGACCACCGTAAGAGCATCAAAGAAATGATTGTAGGTACCATATTTCTCATGCAAATCCTGAGTAACATAAGGACGATCCGCTTTAAACGTGTGATACAAGTTCCACAAATTTGAGATTTTCGCAACGAAAGGCCCTGGGTATTTCGCCAACGGGTGGAACCAAATACGGTAGCAGATTACTAGCAACGTCTGAAGAGATAGGCAATACGCACTTAGCACATGCTCGATCCTTGTAGGTATTTTTAATATTGAAACTCACATAGAGAAGGATGCCAAGGCCTAATGATTTGAAAGGCGCTTGAACTAGATACTCAATTACCGAGGGGTCGAGCAAATCTACCAATACTGCCATGGCTTCTTCTGTCTCAACGTCCTGGGTGTTGTGCTGGACCTGAGGGCGCTGCTTTGGAAAAGTAGCTTGTGGGTAGGCTGAGGTAATATAATATGCATCTGCTAGTTTTCCTGAATTTGGTCCCGGACCATAAAATATTGGCCGCCTTCTTATAGTACCTTTGTGCGGGGACCGAAATACACACTTTGTTTATAGCCCTTTGTATATTTTTAGGGGTTAGTTAATTCCAGTTAAATAAATGACTTTGAGCTCGCTGGATTTCGATTTACGCGCGTGGGAAGTTCAATTCACAGAAGGGTCATTCCCAGCAAAGAAGGCTGTTACGGCTCTACGCAACACGAAGACGCGTTATATGTGAAATCTGATGTGGGATTGTTTTTCATGTTCTACTTTTCACGAGGTAAAGGTAGTTGAAGGTAGAATTATACATTCTATAATTTTGCTTTTGGCATGAGATATGCCTCTCCCTTCTGTCTCGCAAGGGAAACAAATTGTGGGTACTAGTAACAGATCCCGCTGTGAGTCTCTACCATGGTATTGTTCCCGCTTTATCAATAAATGACCGATTCACCTCCTCATTGCTCCCCTCTGAGACCGCCTTAGCAATAGCCTGAGCTCCAACGCTCGGGTCGTCAAACCCAGCAAAATTGTTCAGGTTAGTGGCACAGAAGCCAGGACAACAAAGCACGACGGCGATGCCATGCTCCTTGAACAGCGTGTTTGCATAGTAGACAGCCAGCATATTCAGCGCCGCCTTCGACGCTCGATAAATGGGAAAGTTATTGGCATACCACACGTTCTTCTCGTCGGCACCGAAGTTCAGACTGGCCAGAGAGGTCGAGGTGAACACAACCCGCTTCTCAGGCGATTTGGATGCTTGTAATAGGGAGAGAAAGCCCTGTAACACCAGAGCACAGCCGATAGTGTTGGTATCGAACTCGGTATGATACTTCTCACGCAGCGTTTTGGTGTCCTTCCCGTCCAGTGGCAGGTCTGCCAATGCGATGCCAGCATTGTTGACTAGAATGTCTAGATGACCGAACTTGGACTTCACGTTTGCTACGGCGTCGTCGATGGATTTGTCTGATGCAACATCGATCTCTATTGGCGACAATGCGGAGGGCGAAACCGACCCGTCTTTTGTGAGTTCTGAAATTGCTTCTTCTGCCTTGCCTAAGGTTCGTGCTCCAACCAAAACATGATACCGGCCAGTCTTTGCAAGTATCTGGGCTGTGAAGAAACCCAGGCCGCGGTTGGCGCCCGTAATCAGGACGATCGAGCCAGACATGGTGGATAATTGGATAAATATTAGGTTTTGATGGCACTGGTCGTTAGATGGCGTTTTGCGTTTAGGAATACACAAGCGAGGAGGAGTTGTGTAACTTCACCGTAGCTACAGTACAGAAACGGACCCCAATCGAATAATGGATTGTACTTCTCAACAACCTTATACTGCGTACAACTCGGAGATACACTAAGTACAGTCCGAGGTGCAGCTGCCAGGGACGGGGAAGACAGTTGCGAGGTATAACCGACGGTGGATCAATATTCTAGCTATAAGCGATCAAACCTTCCGATTGGTCGGAGAAAGAGACCATAACTCTCGGACCTCCTGCAGGTGGATGGCGTAGTATTGTGTGCAGTATGTCCCAAGGACCATCCCAAATAGAGGCCTCTCACCCGAGACCCACGTTTCCAACAACTGTAATACTACACCACTCTTGGAACATAAATCCAACTTAGTCGTGGCTGATCGCCTATATCTTATTAAGTACAAGAAGGATTCAGCACTATTCTTAACCTCAATGATGTAGCAACGAGGCATAAGTCATAACGTCTACAATAGGTTAGCCTTTCCATTGCTAATTTCACCTGTTATGCTACTCACACTCCAACACAGTGATCTCAGCCTTTTCCCTTCTGGGGGCAAGGACCAAAATATGGTCCTTCATGGGGTATTCTCCTTCGGCAAGGGTAGATAGATGATCACTTCCATCAAAGACTTACCCCACAATTGGAAGCAAACCACTTTCCTCGCCGTACAGTACTGTAGTTCATGTAAGTTTCAATGATCACTGTTTACACGGGATACAGTAGGCCGCAATAGGTAGGAAATAACCTATACGTATATTCGTTTTCCAAGTTCTGTTATTCCTCTGTCTTCTCTCGCTATTGGAGCTTCTCCTATATGCTGCGCTATCAAAACATCGCTGCGCTCCCCAAATACACTTTACGTGGCAGTTTTGTCCCTACTTCCTAGGCTCTTCTCAGAAATGGGTGGAAACGACATAGAGCTGGGGCGAGATGATAAGTTGATCGGTTGGTCTCTTTTAGATCCACCATCTAAAGCTGTATCGAACATTAGCTGATTGCGATATACCTTCAAGATGGAAGTGCTCAGCCAAATGGACAAGCAAACAATCTCTCCTCGCCCGTCGCACAACCCATATCTCGTCCTTCAGCCTGCTTCAACTTCCTACTTCTCCTTCCCGAGCTAGACGATCCAGAATCATATTCAATCTATCAAAAGTCGCTCGTCTTATTTGTGATAGCCGTAGCGGCCAGTGCAATACCCTTGTCCAGCACTATTCTATTCCGTAAGCCCCCCTTGACGAGGTCCGTCTCGCACCTCTCTACCTCAACTAATACGCTAATTCTCCCATTGCAGCTGCGTTCAAACAAATCGAAGAGGAGTTCCATGTCTCGACGACCCTGGCAAGCTTAACGGTGTCTCTTTTCTATGTCCCAACATTCTTCTCGTCGTTATGGTGGATGGAACTAGTCCGGATTTTCGGACGGCGTAAAATCCTCCTGCTCGGTATCCTACTAAATTTGCTAGCATGTATGAGCTGTGCCTTAGCTATCAATATTGAAATGCTTCTCATATTTCGACTTCTTGGAGGCGCTGGTTCTTCCTCGGCATCCGTTGTTGGTACGTCCAATTGAGCATACTAGGCTGCAATACGAGAGCTAATATAATAAAAGCTACCCAAATGGTCTATGACATGTTTGAAATGAAGGAACGCGGAAGAGCTATCGGATGGCTTGTTGTTCCTCCATTGTAGGTCACCTAGCCACTATTCATCCCCATTACTACATTGATTCATCTCATACAGGTTGTCTCCACTCCTGGCACCCATTGTGGGTGGTGCCTTAACTGCTAGCTTAGGATGGCGTGCATCGATGTGGTTCCTCGTCATAATGTGCGGCACCTGCCTGATATCAAGCATCTTAGTAGTTCCAGAAACGTGTCGATGGACAGCAGAGACACCACGGCCGTATCAAAACGCCTCATGGCCTCGAATTTGGTTCACAGTGCTTGCCTCCCCAATAACATCATTGAAGTATCTCAGGTTCCCACCTACACTTATTGCAAGTATATGGGGCTTCTTCCCATACATGGTGCAGGTTACTCAACCCTTTTTCTCTCGCCTTTCCTGCTGCCTCTCCTCCTTAGAGATCCATTCTCATGTCTTTAGAAACCACGTAGCACTGACTTCAACAGTACATGATAAACATTTCCATTGAGAATGCCTATGCCAACCCACCCTATTCCTATTCCGCCTACGTAGTCGGCGCATTATACGCACCGTCAGCAGCAGGTTATATGATCGGCTCAGCAGTAGGAGGCCACTGGAGCGACGCAGCTATGATCAAGTCGGCCAAGAAACGCAAAGAGGCCGAATCAAGCGGTATTTCTCAACCTGTTGATCAACATGCCTCTCCATATCGTGTGGAGGACCGTGTGCAGGTCAATGCTGTTGTAGGAATCCTTTGCTTCATGGTGGCAATGGTCTGGTACGGATGGACGGCTCAATTCACAGTCCACATTGCGGCACAGTTGTGTGCGCTCTTTTTCTTTGGATATGGATGCTCGCAGACGTTTGTGTTATTCAATGTCATTCTTATGGGCAAGTTACCCCTTTCCGTGTCACCGCATTGCCATCTTCGTTTCGAAGTTCGTTACCAGAGACTAATGTCGTAACCAGACTCCATCCCTGAGAAGAGCGGTGAGATGTTTGCTTTGATTACGGGTCTCAGAGGTGGCTTCGTGGGCATAGGCAGCGTGGCCACACCTCCCTTAATAGCCGGTATTGGTAATGGCTGGACATTTACCATGCTCGCATTCATAGCCGTTCTTATTTCACCTTTGCTTATTGTGTACCGACGGGTGAGTTAGCCAATTTGCGATTTCACTTGGGTGAAAGAGGAACGAAGAAACAAACTTATGAATCTGACATTCTCTCTCTTTCTTTTAGGGATCACCTAAGTGGTATCAGCAACTGAGAAACGGCCACTATAACTTTTGAAATGCGAAGGAGCATGTTGAATGAAAGTAATGCTTAAAGTTGTTAAATATGTTAGCCGTTTGTTGACTGAGATCTTGTGAGATGTCTACGTACTTCCCGGTGTTAAGAGCATTACATCACTTTTCGCAGGTTACAAGGGAGAAAGGGAGTGGCAAAGCTGAACTGTGACGGAGAAGTAAAATCCTAGTTGAGTTGTTCAATGCACATATACTATATAGTAGAATCGCAGGCCGGTTGCTCGTTCCTCAGTTCCTTGTATCTAAAATTCCACAACTGGCTTTCTCGTGTATCAACTACTTTGTGTATCAACACACAGCGCGAAACGTAAGATCTGTTAGACATCAAACTAGAGTAGAGGGAAGAGCTTAGTGTGCGTTCAAACGAAATTACTTCGTAGAAAGCCTGTAACGTAGCAAGCAATGTTTTAAAGATATCTCTAAACTGTACTGTAGTTTAAAAACATTCTCTTTTATATATAATATAACTAATCTAGGTACTTCTTCTTGTTCTAAAAAAATATCACT
>JAJONI010000876.1:0-13617 GCA_022190145.1 Pezicula rhizophila
TAAATATTTAATAGCTATGTTTTAGCTATATTTTACATATATATATACTCTCTTTAGACCTTACTTTAATCTAAGACTTACAATTAAGTTATCCTTTAAAAGTCTTATAATAGTATAATATATAGTATAGTATTACTATAGTAGTAACGCTAACGGCCACACTATTAACAACACTATAGGACGTTACATATAAATTCTTTAAGATTTCAAAGTTGGCATGATGCACTTGGGGCTGACAAATCCGGCTGCCGGTGCCGATGGAACTTGCTGTGGTCCGCGGAACGGGGATTGCTAATGGGGCTTTGAACTGGGCGACATGACCGCAACGCAACCACCACATTTACCACATCAATTGCCAAAACTCCCATCCGCCGCGTACTACCACCGCCTACTAGCCCAGAGGATGCCACTTATAAGATAGATAACCCGGCGAAACTTCTAATGACAGCACAAATCTAATCGTATTTTTCAGATCACTGAAAGTTATTAAATATGGCTTCACCGAAAATCTTTCTAACCGGAGTTTCTGGCTACGTGGGTGGCCATTTGTTTGTATGCCTCATTGAAAAGCACCCGGAGTGGAGTTACTCAGTTCTAGTCAGGACTGAAAAGCAGGCAGAGGCTATTCGGGCTGGATACCCGTATGTCGAGGTTGTAATTGGTGATTTGGACAGCAAAGATGTTCTGGTCAAGGCTGCGTCGACCGCGGATGTCGTTCTTCGTGCGTCGCCGGAACACTCTAATAGCCTTGAAGAACGCGTGCTAATCATGGATTGGGATAGAGCTAGCCTCAGCTGATCATGTTCCCGGTGCCGTTGCTTTGGTCGAGGGCCTCGGTCAGAAAAAGCCAACACCCGGAGCCTTGATTCATATTTCTGGAACGGGAATGATCCTTGACCTTGCCAATGGCTATGGTATGTCCTCTCTAATGTCACTCTTAGTTAGAGTCATTACTAATTGTGGAGAAGGCAATCTTACTGACAGAACGTGGAATGATGTTACTGATGTTGAAGAAATTACATCACTGCCCATCGATGGCCATGTTCACAGAGATGTCGACAAGACAGTTTTGGAGACTGGCGAAAAGCTCAATGTGCCAATAGCTATCATTTCACCTTGCACCATTCAAGGCCTTGGGAAGGGCCCCCTCAAGGATACCGGCTTCTCTATTGGTGGCTACATAGAAAAGGTTTTGAAAAGGGGTAAAGGGTTTCAGGTTGGTGAGGGTCAGAATCAGTGGCATCGTAAGTTTATTGCTTTCTTTCTCACATAAAAGCGTTTGCCAAAACACTTATCTAATCAATCGCGTAGAGATTCACATAGACGACTGTGCAGACGCCTTCATTTTGCTCGCGGAAGAAGCATTGAAACCAAATGGTGGAAGAGCACAGTGGGGACGCAACGGCTACTACTTTGCCGAATCCTCTCCATATGTACGTAGCTTTGTAGACCGACTCTCCTCTGCACTTTTTAACTAATTTATTGGTAGGAATTGAAAGAGATAGCAACAAACGTCGCGCAAGCCTTATACGAAAGAGGCAAGATCAACTCCCCAGAAGTCAATAAACTTCCTTCGGAAGATGTTTTCGCCATTCACCCAATTGGCCCTTACGTCTGGGGTGGCAACTCTAAGGCGAGAGGTGATCGACTCCGTGCCTTGGGATGGAAACCAAAAGGTCCAGGTATTATAGAAACTCTGCCAGAAGTAGTAGATGCAGTGGTGAAGTCTATGGAGCAAAAATAAAATGGCCTATTATATAGGTTGGAATATTGCTGCTAGCGCTACTGCGAGTAGCCAGTCAATCCCTAATTGTGGATTTTCTTTTAGGACCTGTTGACGCCAGGCTGTAATCTACTTTACCGAGAGGCCATAGTTTCATACTAGAATATTAGCTCATAATTGCTGCCACAAGTTTATTGTATCAATAGATATCCATCCGTAATAGAAAATTTTGATCAGAATATAACTATATGACAAATAAGCTGAAGATTGAACATGGCAGGAGATATTTTGTACCAGAAAGCTCGCATTAGCCATGCAAAATCATTATAGAGCAGTATTAGGCCTGGCTTTAGGAATCTAGAGGTTAACTACGATCATTCCAGTCAGGGAGAGGATCGCTGGCCCTTTCTCAGACGTTCGGTCGCCTCCCGCCATTAGAATCTTCTACCAGGATAAAGTGGAATTTGGTGCACCTCGATTGTTCTTGCACTGATATTCCTGACCCGATTGTGGGCTCCATGCACTGTTTCGTATAGTTAAGGGTAGCCACAACATGAGAGTGATCCACAATGGTCGTAACGTCAGAGTACAAGGCTTCACACGTTCTACAAGTTGTGGCATATAAAAATTTTCGGGCTTGAAAAACGATGCCCTTCCTTGAAGAATATGCCCACAGTAGTCTAGCATATTGTGGTTGGCGGCTGTGGAATGAAGCTGGGCTTGGTACGTATGTGTGTGAGAGTCGACGAAGCCTGGAGATGCAATAAAATCCGTTGCGTCGATAGCAGCCGTGCCATTATCAAAATATATAATATCAACACCAATCTGGACAATATAGTTCCCCTGGACTAGGATGTCCAGTCTCTCAAAATATGGGTTTTTTTTTGAATCGCTGAAAAGCATAACAAAGCGATTCTTGACTAGAGAGGAAGATATAACTCTGCGTCCGTTGCCTGCAAGTTCGTGATCTCGAAGCGAGACTACTAGCAACTTCAGGTACTATTATGACGGGTGGAGTGCAAAGTTTCTTCTAACGTCAAGAATATTCGAATACTACATTAAACATTGCATGAGAGTATTTCAACCCTATTTACAGAATATAGGCTCTTTGTATGCGTAAGTTGAGAAGGTTTTCAATCAGAAGAGTTGCTGCAAATGGAGTACCCAGAAAGTGCAGGTGAGACGAGGGTGCCCTACGGATCGAGGACGGAAGAAACCATAAAGCCCAAGTTAAAAGAGAGTCCATATCAAATGAGAATAATGAGTACAACCTCTCGGTCAGTATTTCTAAAGAAGCATCAGGCAGAGTCTTTCGATATCTAACGACGAGGGTCGAGTCATAATTCGCAGTTACACACCCACAACCACTTCTCGCTGAAAATAGCGCTGTTCGAGCGGGAAGAGAGAGGTAGAAATCTCCCACCTCACCCCCTAGATCTTGTGTGACTATAAATAAGTCAATGATATCTAATCCCGGAAATAGGTGCTCCATATAGAGTATACGTATGTGCTTTAGATGTACATGTCCAAGATTTTTAGGGTTAGCTATTAATGGACGCCATGGAAGACCTTTCTTTGGAAATCTAAGTATCAACCAAAGGATACTACTATTCCTATGACAACGACGCCTATAAAGGCGATGTCAAATCAATTCAGTCGATGGAAGCATGGCCGACAAGCTACCAAGTACGTATATCCTCATTTTTCACTAGTTGCAACTAATCGAGTATCTAGAGCATCAACTCCTATCGGCGACGAATATGCTCGTTATATTCGAATACCTCCTCACTATGACTTCGAAGACGTACGCAAGTGGCGGCTCCTTCCGGAACAACAACGGGACTACCCAAACCTCTCTCGAATGGCGTTTGATATACTCTCAATTCCTGCTATGTCAGCGACCGTAGAACGTCTCTTTTCTTCTGCCAATATTACGATTTCAGACCGTCGAAATCGTCTTGCTCCTAATATAATTGAAGCTATTGAATGCCTTAAGTCGTGGCGCAAGCTTGGGGAACTCTTTTTGGATTGGGTATGTGTAATGGAGGTAGTGAGGTGGCCGTAGTGGGGTTTAGGGGGTCGACAGTGAGGTAGCGACAGCGAGGTCAGGGGTCTCTTTTGCACGGCTGGAATTCCAATTGTATCGGCCGTACGGTACGGTATTGTAAAAGTGCGATGTTCAATTTTTGCACTGCAGTACTCAAATACTGTAGTGGTATTAATAGCTTCAAATACTGCAGTATTTACAGCCGTAATACTATTCCCTACACTGGCTGATCCCCTTGCTGTTCCCACTATACCTGACGAAATCGAACGACTCTTCAGCCAGTGCCGAAACTCCTCATCCCCAATCACCGGTCTGCACTCTAGATGGCATTATTGAGGCCAATGAGTCCCTTCGGGCCTGGTATGGGAAGACTAAGAAAAGGACATTTGATGATAAGGATGTCGGCGTTCAAGAGGGCGAGCAATGGGGTGATTTAGATATTGAGAAAGAGAGTGGGGATTACCTCCTGTGCCTACTAGTGATTTGGGATATGGTGAGATGGTCAATCTCATGTAGAGTACCCAAGTCAGGATGGTTCCCACCTACAAGGCTACTTACTAATCGCCAGACAGTCGTCTTTTTTAGGCAATACATACTGCTATTTTAAGTAACTAGAACGTCTTGGAGATCATGAAGCTCTAATTCACTTTTCCTGCAGTGGACTGGATCCTGCCCATGGATCCGATCCAGTCCAGTCCAAGCAGAGCGCTACTTCTGATCTCCAGAGGCTTATCAATTCCGGCCTAGTTCCGAAGAGAAATACCCAATCATAGTGCACAATAAATAAAACTGAAAAATAATACCCAGACAGGTCAATTACTCGTCCATCCTTATTGTTGATGTTATCAGTATCAGCTTTGAAGTTCAAGCTACTCGAGATAACGCTCCATCCTCTACTACTTCTTCGTCGAGTGGAGCGTCAACATGCATGTTGAAATCTTTCTTAGGATCAATAAGAAGGCATGCACCTGAGTGAAATGTTAGCCGACTAGCGAACTAGTTAAGTTGGGGGTGATCGGGAAGACAAACATATGGCAGCGATGACAGAAAAGACTCCAGCCGTCACCCATACATATCGAAATGCAATGAGATACGCTTTTTTCAAGCCGTACGCACCGGCTTCAATTATTTCCGGAGTGACACCAGGAATCAATGAAAGGGCTTGCTCGTTATCTGCCACAAGGGCGGCGATGAATTCGGCAAGGACCTCGGTGGAGAGTCCCAAGGGTAACACAGCTGATGCTATTTCTGGTCCGAGATTATTTGATAGGGTTGAGTTGAAGATGGCATTGTAAATGGAATATGACACGGCTGCGCCGATGGATCTTATCGAAATCATCAGTCCGCTTGACACAGCGATGAGAGCTGGTGGAGCGCTAAGCTGTGCTGCAGCCAAAAGACACGTCAAGCAGATCCCAATGCCGATGCCAGTGAAGACAGGATATCCCCATAAAGCAGCGGAGCTAGACAGGGTGGCTGTTGCCATCAAGACTATAATTCAAGTGTCAGTCAGTATTGCCGATTTTCGATGTTGGTTAGATGAGAATGTTAGATACCGTAAAAGATGATAAATGCAATAAAGGCCATAATAGTCGGTACCCGGATTCTCTTCGTATACGAAGAATACGCTGCAACGATAAACGAAGTGACGATGGCCGTTAGGAATAGGACGCTGTATCTGAGGCCCACTTTGATGATGCCTGGGTTGTATAGAACGGTGTCTTCGAAAGGGAAGAATCCGTTCGCTGCGAAGAAACCCATGCCCTCCACAAAAACGCAAACGAGCGAAATAGCAAAATTTCGATCACGCTTGAACAGGCCGTGGTAAAATATCCCACGCTTGAATATCGTTTGCTGAACCGCGAACCCGATCAGAATGGCGATTCCCAAGATGAGGGTAACGAGGACGTGGGCATTCTCCCAGGTGAACAGATTTTCTGCCCATGTTAAAGCGACGCAAAACAGAACAATCCCTACGGTCATTAAGCCGTAACCCATCCAGTCAAGTTGTCTGAGCTTCTGTCTCCATGTCAAGGATGATTGTAGTGGTCGTAGAGGAGGGTTGTAGAGTAGGGCGCAGATGATTGCTGAGACTCCAAACATTGCAGTAGTCATATAATAATAGATGCGAAATCCTTCATCGTACGTTTCCATGATGTATGCTCCCACCAAGAGTCCGAATATCCCTGATAATCCTATAGCAGCATTGAGTCCACCTTGCGCGGCGGGTCTGAACCGCCGAGGGAGGATCTCGGAAGCGACAGCATATAAGAGCGGCTGCGCACCATAGTTCAAACTGCAAATGACTTGGCCAGCAATCGCCATCTCCATAGATGTTGCTCGGGAAATGATGATGCTTCCAATGCATCCAACGCCGGTGAGGCCGCAAATGAACCACTTCCTGCCCCAGTAATCTGCAGCTTGAGCTACTGGAGGACCGAGGGTAGCAATGCATATGACGATGATTTGGTTGAGCCAGACTTTCTTTGAGTTACCACCAATATCGGCAGCTATGTGCGTCCCATACTAAAAGCGCAAGCCAGTTCAGCGTGGTAAGGGCGAGTGAGTGGATAGGCTATTGTTATCACTTACCGCGCCTGCTCCGACAAGGTTGATAATCTGTGCGAATATAATGAGGTTGAGTGACTGCAAATTACTGAGCACTTGGCAGAGTAAAGGGATTTGGTATGTTTTACCACGTAGACAAGCACAGTTTTTGTGGTGAGGCCATGATAGTTGTCGACCTCGATGGTAGGAACTCTCTCGATGTGCTCTGAACCTTCCTCCTCCCCGAAGGCAGTTTTGGGTTCCATCTTGGTTTCTTCTGCCATGAAGTTCTGGAAGGGGGCTTATTTTGCAGTTCAATGTTTCCTGCGGAAGACGCGGAGTATAAACTAAGAAGCCAGCCCTCGGGCATATATGTAGTCGAGCAGCAGCAAGGGGAATGAGGTTATAATCTAGAGGGAATTCAGGTCCAGAATTGGATGCCGAATTCCTCTACCGACGACATATAAACCCCTCAATTTATTACCTGTCAAAGTATAGTTGATCGAGGGAAAGCTCAAGGGAGCTTAGGGTTAGGGTTCACAACCGTGGGAATTTGCATACTGATCATATTTCTACATTCTTTTCCGACTCCGCGGACCGAGGGAAGTGATTAATAGCTTCAACTCCGGCAAGAGTATTCGGCAGTGAAATATACTTGTATTTCAAGCCGACGATTTCTTATTCTATTTTTTCTTTCGTGTCTTCTATCTTGAAAAATGTACTGTAATTGATCTCCTCATCACTCCTCACATTTCAACCGAAGAACAATACGAATCTTTGATAGACACTTTTGGGTATACAACAATGCCTGGAGATCCACTAAATAACTCTATTGTCAATCAACAAGACGTAAGTGGAGGTGTTTTTTATTTCTTCACAACGGAGTGGTTAACATGTTATTAAAAGCCTGAGCACCCACCAGACAAGATCGGAGGTCCTACGACAACTGGGATGGTTGGACGTACCTTTTCCTACGCCTATTCATCTGGCCTGAAATATACAATCAGCTTCAATGAGACGCACGCATGGTTCACTATTCCGCCAACGCCTGACGGCTTAGACGTAGTCGCCGTTCCTTACCGACAGAGAGAAGTTCGCCCAAATATCTTTTTCGTGTCCTGGTTAGTTCCACCCAGAAAAGGACTCGTGGCATTGGTTTTCGACTTGGAACAGAAAAAGGTCGATTCTGCGGCCTTGATGGGTACACAATTTGAGCTGTTTGATCGCGCAACGTTTGAGGAAATGTACGAAAATGGGGAGAATGCGATTTACAATAATTATAAGACCAAATAAAAGAATCTATTGGTACGGGAGCTTTGATAGGGCTATTCGAGGCAGAAAATATACGAGCACTGTAATCATCATAGCGGATGCTTTCGGTGCCGTTTCCATTTCGATGCTACTGTCCGCGGAGCAAGCTAATTAGTCCGGTGAATATCAATGGTATCTTGGTTTCCAATCTTGCAGGAGATAATATCCCCTAAAATAGAGTAGCTTCAACTTAGGAATTAAGTAGTTCTAGTGTAAATATTCCTAAACCGCCGCTTCTGATATTCGTGGCTCGGTATATTCGCGAATAGCTCCTATTCGTGTGTGGGCTAGAACTTATATTTCCCGGTATCACCTACAAAGATGCTGCCTCACACTCAATTGACAGCGCCAGAGCGCGATCAATACAGCCTTCTCTACACTGAGAGAACCCTCGAAGCGTAAGAGTACCATATACCTGCTCTCTAGACTTGGACTCTTCGTTGTCAAACAAGGACACGAGACGTTCTTCTGTTCGGACGGGAAGATCCTCCTCCTGACACAGCCTAGGCAGCCCCAGCACTCTAGAGAGATACCAGAATCACCATCAAACGTACTGGAATTGACCTCGGCTTGTTGACATCCAGAACGTTAATAAATTTAGTGTGGGCAGACCAACTCGATTAACATTCTTTCAGGGATTAGACGAGTACGATGGCCTCCGCGGAACGAATTCACTGACACCGAGACTTCAACTACCACCAAACACTATACACAAAGGTCTGTTCACTGCACGATGGTTGCACTGCTGTGGCATTACAAAATTGCATCAATTTTCCTATTGCTATTTTGGTTGGGATAATTGAAATGAGAGACGATACCAGCATTCCTTTCAATCTGTACGTGGAGCGAGGTACACTAGGAGACCAGGAGGTGCGATGGTACTGGTAAAGTGATCCAACCATTTACCTTCTGCAGACGTAGGGTCTAATTTAATATCATAGTTCCGTACTAACCACGAGAGGACCATGGTGAGCTCCGCAAAAGCAAGATTCTGGCCTATGCAGCTGCGCAGCCCTTTTGAAAAAGTGACCATATTCTGCTCCAATGATTTGCTATTGTCTTCCAACCACCGTTCCGGGCTGAAAGCTGAAGCATCTTTGCCCCAGAGCTGTTCGCTGCTGTGCATTGTATGCGCTGTGATACTCACGATGGTGCCCGATGGCACCACCTTCCCATCAACAATGAACGGCACCGCAGGATGCTCCTTCGGAACCACACGGGGAAGCCTACCAGGGACTGCATTGGCCACGCGAATAGCTTCCTTGACACACGCCGCCAAAAAAGGAGCCCTTTCCAAGGCCGTCAGATTAGGAATTTCATGTTGATGGGGAATATGAGCTTTCAACTCGTCAGAGAGCCTCTTCTGTATCACTGGGTTTCGGGCGACATGCCAAATGCACACAGCGAGAGAAAATGCGGTTGTGTCGGATCCAGCTGCAAGAATATCCGAACTCTCTGAAATTGCCTCTTTGGGGGTAACCGACTTCAAAGCTTCCAAGATGACCGTCTTTTCGGATTTTTCATCTGCGGGTAGACATTTGTATGCATAATAAGACGATTTGGCGTAATCCTTAAGGGCAATGGCTGCTACCATTTGCTGGCTGATTCGTCGTGCAATGAAAATGGGAACCATTGTTGACAATTTGCGCACCATTGGTCGGTAGATCCTGTCCCAGAGCGATAACGAAGCGGCGTCAAAGGCTGCAAGAAACCTGTCACGGAAATTGTTGTCGCATGTCTTAAGGACCTCAAGTGACTGACCAAAAGCGTACTCGGAAATGATATCTGCGGTAAGGCAGCGTGCAGCATTGTAGATATTATGGCTCTTGTTGCGTGGCAAACGTTCAAGGCGCTCTCGTAGTCGTTCGACGTGTCTCCATATCAAGGGTTCGAGCTTCACTATGGCCGCTCGTGAGAAATAAGGATTCAAAAGACGCCGTCGTTGTTTGTGCAAACTTGAATCGGTTTCCGCGAATACAGTATGTGGTATCCCAAATGCATCGTAGAACGGCCCGTACTTGGGGAAAGGGTTGGTTTGATTGTAGATCGTTTTGTATAGACTGACGTCTGAGATGTGTAGTTCGTTGGGACCAATGCGAAGCGCGCTGGTTCCTGTACAAGGGACGAGTGTTAATGTCTTTATGTGTGGTTTGACATCATATCAATATCAATAGATTCTAGAAGGCATTACCGTATTTAAAATGCAGGTCCGCAAAAATATGTTCCGCCCTACCAGATTTCATCTGTGCAAGCAGCCATGTCGTCGACGTACACGCAGCTCTTGGTCCGGCAAAGCTGGCCAAAGGATGTAGATACAACCTGTACCCGGCCAGAAAAATACTGTACAATAGCGCAGAAGCAAAGCTGAGCAGAGTAGCTACCCACACAATTACCTTGGAGGGGAGTTGCACAGCATAGCTACAAATAATGATCGATAGCAAATTCATGATATCTTAGTCGGGCAAGAGATAGATTAACTTCACCCCGCGAGAAATGGGAAAGAGAGGAGATAGGTTAATTTTATAAAGCTACGGGTTCATGGCGCGAGATCCCTTGGAAACGTCGCTCAATGACCTGAAAGAACGTTAATAAATTTAGCATTGAGCCCAGCAGACGGTATGTTGGTCTCTCCGCAGAGGTTCGCCGAGATATTCAGATAATAGTTGTGTAGTGTTGGTCCTCCGGGGTCTGTTCCGCGGCCACCATCTCCGCGGATGGCTCTACATTGTTGATCAGTCGGACTGTAGGCCCTCTTGGTGACGGCACTGGGCTTAGTGCTTGTAAATCTGGAGACTCCGCATTCCATCCCTCGGCGCCTCAAGCTGAGAGGTCCCCTATGTATACCCCGCAGCAGGGACCGGATCTCATCCCATTGGCCCTAAGGGTAATCTCTAACCGGCGAACTACAACGAACGCGAGATATATAATCTCCTCGTCACCACACTAACAATTAGCAGCTTCAATATCTATCTGGAAACTACTACTAGGACCATGGCAGATCTCGACGAAATCCTCAAGAAGAACACCGACCCCGCGACGGGCAGCCTCCACGGTGCTACGTTTATCGCTGTTAACAGCAAAGGTTGGTTGGTTTTTCTTTCGTCATGTCACATTTGCTTCTCGTCTCCCTAATGTTACGTCGCCTGCCTTGCTAAACCCCTTTCCTCTCGTCTAGGTGACACAATCTACTCCAAATCCTTTGGCAGCCGTACGGTCGATGGATCAGAACCATTGACGCCCGACACGCTAACATGGATGGCGAGCCTCTCGAAACTCGCGACGGCTGTCTCGGCGATGCAAATTGTAGAAAAAGGCTTGATTGGGCTAGACGATGATGTGCGGGAGGTTGTGACGAAACTTAAGGACTTGAAGATCATAGTTGGATGGGAGGGCGATGAGGAAGCCGTCGATGTAGATGCGAAAGACAATGATGTCTTTAACCGTGGATCCGGCGAAGAGCTGCCAAAACCTAAAGGGCAACCTGTCTTCAAAGATGTCAAGGGGAAAATTACTCTACGGTGAGAATTAAGACTCCTTTCCTTAATACGACCATAGTAAATCATAACCCTAATATCGCGTGTCGTGCGTATAGACAACTCCTGACTAATTCCGCCGGGTTATGCTATGACCTTACCCAACCGTTGCTTGTCAAATGGTCTGCATTCGTTGGCCGGAAGGTAAACATGTTCTCGGGGGACATTGTGAGTACTTTCTTCTGCCAACCCTCTATTAGAATCTCACGAAAATTTCTCTTTAGGACGGACATCTCCATCCTCTTACATACGAGCCAGGCACGTCATGGGAGTACGGGTCTGGACTTGACTGGGCCGGCCAAGTGGTAAGCTGTCGAGTAGACCAACTCCGTATTCAAAACCTAACCCCGTTTCATAGGTTGAAGCCGTCACCTCGCTCCCTCTCGAAGAATATATGCAAAAGAACCTATGGGAACCCCTCGGCTGTAAATCTATGACCTTCTACCCGAAGAAACACTTCTCCACTGTACCCCCTATCCACGAAACCGCATTTGTTGATCCTCCTAATCCTCCGAAAAAGGGGAACTGGATATGGAGTTTCGAACCACATAACGCCATGGGTGGTGCTGGCCTCTTCGCCACTGCAAATGGTTATTCCCGATTCCTCGGGGCCCTCCTCGCCGGCGGAGGGCCTATCCTCAAGAAGGAGAGCGTTGACGAGCTCTTTAGGCCGCAGTTCGCGCCTAACTCGGGTTCACTAACCGTGCTGAATGACTTTCTCGTCCACAGTGAAGAGGAGAGGTCGACTAACGTCTGGCGTGATTACCCGGTTTCGGCCTCTACCAACCCGTCAAATTATGACATTAAATTAAACCACGGCCTCGGCGGCGTGGTTATTCTGAACGATGTGCCTGGGCGCCGCAAATCCGGGAGTTTAAACTGGAGTGGCCTGCCAAATCTCCACTGGTGGGCGGATCGCAAGTCAGGTGTGGCCGGCGTCCTGTTCACACAAGCCCAGCCTATGAAGTGCCAGCTGATCACAGACATGTTTCTCGAGTTGGAAGCCGCATTATATCAGACTTTGAAGGGGTGAGAACTAAGCGAGGGCCGGGATGGTCTATATAGGTTTATATAGTATGCATATGATATGAATATGAATATGAATACTCAAACTTTTGACCAACCATCAAGATTATAAGGTAAGACCGAATTTATTATAACATATTATAACTTCATTGGTATAGTGTCAACCCTAAAGGGATTTGCCTCCACGTTAATAGGCTAATTATTGTTCATATTCTCCTTATCCTCCCCATAGGAATCACGTACTAGTGGGTGCGATATCCCACTCTGCAAACCGAGTAGGACGGACTATGAGGAAGCCTAAGACCCTAAGAATCGAAGCCGACATAGAGCATAGAACAACTCCCTCACGTGGATAATACGATTTTTTACTTCGTCCGCCAGTAGCTTTCTTTCAACTGTCACGGTTTCTCCCGTGTCAGTGAACTTGGTCATCTTTCTCCTACTGCTTTATTTAACATCAGCCAATAGGTCATAGGCTACAGATAATTATAAAATTTACTTTTTTAGCTTTACAAAGTTACGGTTACTGCCGGTATTACGCTTTCCACAGTTCCAGTAGACTAGTAGAGAAGTATAGCTAGCATCTGAATCCATTGCTCCTTTTTTTCGGCCTATAAACTCTCCCCGCCTTATGTTTCTTTTGCCTCTTTCCTAGACCAGATTTTCCGACCACTATTCTTCTGCTTGCGCCTTCTCTTATATATAGAAGAGGACTCCTTACTTCAATCTCTACAAGCACAAGCCTAGAGTCCTCCTCAGTCTCACTACCCTGCATATCTCATCTTACCATTTCTGTCTATGTCGGCTTTAATTTATTATCAGATACAGCGGGTCATAGGATATAACTTAGCTTGACTGAATCTATGGTTATTACCGGTATTGCGCGTACCCACGGCTCTAGTAGCCTAGCAGAGGAGTATAACATCTGAGTCCCTAACCCCGCCTTTTGTTTTCTTTTCCTCTTTTCCTTCAACTGGATTGACCCCGTATTCGGTTTTTTCCCTCTGTATGCCCTCTGGATAGAAGGGGGCTCCCTGCTTCAGTATCACCAGTGCAAGCCCTTCAATCCTCCTCAATCTCATTACGCTAACAGACCTTATCCTACTGCTTCAGTCTATATCGGCTCGATATTATACTCGAGCATACGGGTTCAGATAACCATGGGATCATTGGATAGAGGACGCGCCTGATTATGAGATCGTGTTTGGCTTTCCGTATCTTCCGAGAATTATGGTTTCCTAACGGATTCCTACGGCTCTAGTGGCTTAGGAGATTACTAAGACACTCTTGAATCCCTTCTACAGCTTATATATCACTAGCTGTTCTATCATTCTTTCGTTTTATAGCAATCTTACATACTATAGTCATAGCCTATATTCAACATCTTCAATCTCATTATTAATTCATCTTCGACTATATTGAGCAAGCTA
>JAJONI010000877.1:0-17062 GCA_022190145.1 Pezicula rhizophila
CTAACTTAATCCTTACTTAGTAATCATTAGAGCCTTCAAAGAAACGAAACAATAGCTCACAACAGCAGTATGCTGTAAGCACTTTCCTTTCTACAACTCCTATCCTCGACTTGACTTCAAATCATATCAAGAGTAGATAATCGTCTCCATTTCCTAAACCGTTAAAATAAAACCAAATAATAACGCATCGAACACTCACCTACCTACGGACGAATGTTCAACTAGAAAGGAATTATGAAGGATGGAAACTCACGTCCTGATCCCCCCTACATATCCTAGCTCGCATATATAAGTACAGACATGGCCAAGATTCTAATCCTATTTCGTAGCGGAACTTATAGTTCAAACATAGATTTTTTTGCTTAGACAATGTATCAATTAATCGTTGTGAACTAGGATCTTGTTGCCATTTTATTTCAATGGATTTTTCTCTCTTGTAGTTTTGAGAAGGTAAGGGTGTATAAGAGGAGTTCTGAGGTTGTTGTAATGGTTGTTTTAGGATGATGAGAAGGGGGTTTATATTGTTTGCGAATAGTGTTGGGATTTGCAATATGCCTGGGACTTTGCCCCAATGCCGAGTGGTATTTCACTCTTTTGATATACTTGAGGTAGAATGAGGAGAATGGTCTAGGGAGAGTAGTGAATTAATTGGTGGTAAGTGGTTTTGGAAGAAATGTTTCCTTTCGCGGTGTATAATGCTTTATTAGTTCGGGTTTGAGTGAGCTTGTTTAAGATTGGGTTATATTTTAGAATGGTTTAACGAGTTTTTACTACACCTATTTATAAAATTTAAAGAGAAAGAGTAGAAGATCGTCTTGAGTACCTAGACGCAGCTAAATCTAGCCACCTGATTTCTTCGGCCAACTGCCTGCTGTCTTTATAAATGATTTTCTTCTCTCCTTTCCATCCAGGCTTGTAGTAACTAAAGTATTGTCAGTAGAATATAGACACTGCTACATGGCTATGATTGTTTACATATTTGTGTAGATTAATCGAATTTATTTACTCATTTGATGTAAGTAACTTAATCCAGATATTCGGTTTAAAGCAGTTAACACTCTAAGCGACGCATGTGAATAAGTTCATCTTAAGGCATCTCTTCACCTTGCATATAAACGTCGCTCTAAAGACATATTAGCTCCGCTTTGTATCTTTAACTTAAAACCCTAGACCAGCTAGATATTGAAATGCAGCATAAATCTCCCATATGTTTCGCGGTTTCCTGCCCTAACTGTTACAACGAAGAGGGTACTTAATAACTCTCAATCAAGACGCTTATTCCGAATCAACAATGCAGACAAAAAAATCAGAAAAGCAACCGGAACAACACTAATGAATACATTATTCAAAGCCTTGAGATAAGCCTTAATAACCAAAGTACGCAACTCATCATCAAGTTCCCAAATAGCTGAAACGGAGCTTTCAACAGCCTCAGCAGTATCAGTCGGGACACCAAACTGCGATAAATATTTCTTTAGAGAGCCATTCAAGACAGCATTTCCAACTACAGGGCCACACATACCACCAAACAGTTGAACAAAAGAAACCATTGCAATAGCAGAAGCCACAGCCTTTGGAGGGTTGTCAGCTTGAACAGAGAGAAATGCCACATTCTGAGTGAGTCCGACACCTAGACCGTAGATGATTTGAAGGCCGATGAGCATTGAGGAGGTTGTATTTATGTTGACTTTGTAGAGAAGTCCACCACCTAAGGCGAGGAATGCCGGTGATATGAATCCCCAATGCCAATATCTTTTTGTGTAACTCATTATGAAACCCTCAACGGCTTGGGATACTACGACGGTGAGTAAGAAGGCGACGATGAGGATGCCGGCGTGTAATGAGCTGACTCCTCGACCAGCTTCATATAGAACTGGCAGGTAGACAGCGAGGAAGAGATTGCACATGAGGGTGAATCCGGCTAGAAGTGAGGCTCCGACATTTGTGCGGTTTCTTAGTGCTGGTGGTGGGAGAATGGGCCAGGCGGCTTTGTGTTCCCAGAACATGAAGAGAGCCATGATGGCACCGAAACTAACGAAAAGTCCAATGATGACAGCAGAATTCCATGCGAAGGTAGAGCCTCCCCACTGAAGAGCCAGAACTAAACAGATGATGCTCGACGTGACGATGAAGAATCCAATAAAGTCGATAAGGATGACTCGCTTCAACCAATCTTGCTTAGGTTTCCATTTCCCACGAGATACCAGATACAACTGTTTATCGAGCTTAGCAGTCGTGTCCTCATTTAAAGGCCATGGTGGAAGAGAAGGAAGAGCAAGGATAGCAAACCCCATAGTCAAAGCACCAAGCGGCAAACCAAGCAGAAAGCACCACCTCCATTGACCATTCGAGCTAAGAGCACCAGCAAGGATAGGACCGACGGTACCCGACACAGCATTCTGCACACCAAACAAACCGAGTAGCTTAGGTCTCTGCTCAAGTACAACAAGCATAGAAACAAGAGTTTGTACCGAGACCCAACAACCAGCCGAACCAATACCAGCAACAGCACGACCAAAGATCAGCGTTTCAATATTGTTTGCTGCACCCGAGATACAAGATCCGAGCATGAAAAAACCTATTGCAGCAAGAAGAACGTGTCTTGCGTTGAAGATAGCTAGGCATTGACCGAAGAGAAGCATGCATCCCACTTGGGTCATGTAGTAAGCTCCACTGACCCAGCCTAGTTGGTTGAGACCGTTGAATTGTGATGCAACAATGGGTAGAGCTGGTGAGAGCATGTTACCACCTAGACCTCCCATGAACTCAGTAGCAAGCCATGCCAAGAAAGCGAGGACAAGTTTCCGTCCGTGAAGGTATTCGCGTTCGGGAACTTCTTGATCTGGCTTGTCGATGTCATCTGCTATTTCGCTTTCGATAATTATCTTTGAGCTTTTGCTAATAGAACTGGTTTCCTGGCTGGTAACTCTTTCAATGTGTGATACTCGAGCTATTATATGTTAGACTTATGTATGTGCGAAGCGGTAATGCCACTTAGGAACTGACGAGAAGCACTTCGGCGGTGAACCATAAAAGAATCAAGTTCGATACCTTTATTAAAGCTCTCATTGTCTTGGCCGAGCTTGGTTTGAAGTGGTTGAGAGCCAGTAGCCTCGGCAGCATTGTGAGGTTCCATTTTAGAGATCTTGCCGGCGTCTCTTTGGCTAGTGTTTGGATATTGATAGCTGATAGTTTAGAAGCGAGAATTTAGATTGAAGATTCCGTGATATTTTGGTCCATTTGCTAAATCGCTTCAAAGGATGGTGAAGCCCCTTATAAAGTTAATGGGGCTAATAGACTGTAGCTTGCATTGACTCTTTGGACAAGGTGGTAGCGAGACGAATTAAGACATCTGGGGTTACAAGTCTTACCCCACATCAATTCCGAAGATGATATGGGGTATGGGGTAGGGAGAGAAGCAACTTAAATGATACGCTGAATCTGCACAAATTAGTTCCAATTGTATCTAGAGAGTCCTCGCCAATTACTGAAATAAAAGGCTTAGATACAAAAAAATAATAGGAACAAGCTGAAGAGTAGGTAATACTAGCCACCTATAACCAGATGTGTATTGTGTGCAGCTCACCATAGTCACTCTAACAACTCTTCTTTTAATAGTAATTAAAGCCTTATCCTGTATTTCGGGTCTTTATAGCATACGGTATATCTTAAAATCTTTTTCGCACTGATAAATACTTACTAATAACCCAGCTGCCAATACCTTTTAACACATTAGTGAAGTAGCATTACCTCGTCGCTTAATCCTTCAAAACTCCACATACCGACAAAAGACAGAAGTTCTCCCATTAAACAACTACTTTAACGTCAGGATTTCCACCCTCGAAATGTCAGGAATATAAATAAAGAAACAAGTGCCGTGTCTCTTGGCAAACTCTACTCAGCTTAATTCATCTTAACATGAAAATGCATACGTACATCTAAGACGCAGATCAGTAACGACCACACTTTGCGTGCAGTACGCCGACTCGGCCACCGTATCAAAACTATGCCTTCCACCAGTTAGTCGCCAGAACAAGAATAAACCTTCCGCCAGGTGCCATGAACAACACAACCTAATTTCCCCAACTCCCCCAACTTTCCCCAGCTTGTAGCTGCAGGTCTATTATGAATGCCGCGCGGTATTTCATGCATTTGCATTTTTCTTACCGCTGTTACGGTAGCCTTCCCGGCGTACTGCAAGTAAAGTGTGGTCGGCTATCTTGCATTGGTAGGCATAACGACTACTGGCAGATCTCGGAAGAGGGCATATGATGGCATTCTGCGCCGATTACCAGACCGTATTCTTACGAGGATGCATGCCAAATATGCTCCTTGTGGTTCTAGGGTCTTTTCAACCTCCAGTTCCTCAGCAGGAATATATATATATACATCTCTCTCTTCCCCAGATTTTGATTCTACACATCACCAGATCAATTCGAATCATCTCAAACGTTAGCTGTGGGACTTTTCCAGAACCTACCTCACTCTCCTTCGTAAAGCCCTAAGTTTCATCAGATTATTCCACCAGTAAGTATTTCACAAGGCCAAGAACAGCAAACTGCACAAGACCGAACTCACATTTTACAGACTAAACAAGCAAGCCCAACTCTACATACAAATTTCAAGACCATGGGTTCCACAAGTGACAAGTCACCAGACGACATGAACAACCTCCTCAAACGCATCACCCGACTGGAAGACATCCAAGAAATCCACAACATCATGGGCCGCCGAGCCTATCTCCATTCAGCAGGACGACACGATCGAGAAATCGGAGAACTGTGGAGCACACAAGAAGACGTAGTATTTGAACCCGAAGACATGGGAGCCTGGACCAAATTATCATCCGTACAAAAGAGCTACGTCAATGGGAATCCGTTTCCTCAAGGAACCAAAGGATTGATGGTTGAGCACACTCTCACCACCCCCGTCATCGAAATAGCCGAAGATGGGCAGACGGCAAAGGGAGTATGGGTATCTCCGGGACATGAGACCTTCCCGATCGGTGATGAGCCAAAGGCGCATTGGTCTTGGGGACGATATGGCGTGGATTTTCGGAAAGAGGAGGGGAAGTGGAAGATTTGGCACCTTCATGTCCTCACAACTTTTCGTACTCCGTTTGATCAAGATTGGGTAAAGACGGCCCTCAACAAACCGAAACATCTACCAAAGGATGGCGAAAATCTCGAGTCTATTGGTGCTTGTGATAGAGGGGTTTCTTTTAATGAGCCGTATCATCCTGATCGTGCTCCTCAATACCAGCCTGTTCCTCCGGATCCCTATAAGACTTGGGAGGATACCTTTAGTGCTACTGATCTATATATACACCCGGCTGAGAAAGGCTCCAAGTAGTTTGATGATTAGCTTATATTAGGGAAAGGCGAATTTTGGGCTTTGTTGATACTAGCTTTGAATTTGAATCCAGATCAGTTTGCCGTAGTAAATACTTGAAGTTCAACGTTACCACCTGGTGAACTTTATCACTCAGCTCATTCGGCTATTCGGCCATTATTCGTCCAAGAATCTAGAACTGACTTTCCAATTAATAGAAACCGCTACGAGAACATAATGCTAGTTTTGATCGTTGGCTTGGTATAATGTATAGTCTTGGAGCCACTGGATCAGTTTTATTGACCCTGTGATTTAGCTGTAATGAGTATTGTGAGCAATGACAGCTTGTGTATTGATCATCATTGTTGGATTATATTGAGGCCTTCCTGTTAAGCTACTTATCAATTCCAGCCTTCCCCACAAAGTTGGCTTGATCACTGACTTCAATCTGGACCACTGGCAACTCTTAGTCATGTCGTCAAAAGGTTTCATTAGGGTAGAGTAGGTTCGTTATAAACTAATACCAGCTAGTAAGTCCTTGCCTGATTTCCCTCTCCATCACTTCGGAGTACTGTTATCCCTCATTCCTCCATTACGCCTGCCTCTTGAATCGGCCTTTCACAATACTGCTGCCTATTCCTTTCAGTTAAGGTCTTGGTTCGACCTGTTTGAGGTTTAAAAATGAGCAGGATACCGCTGATTCCTCAGGCCCACTTTCCAAGTAAAGCCATCAGTCCAGCACCAACACACATACAGGAGAAAGCACTAAGCATCATCTTGATAGAGCTCTTTCGCATCTCTTGATTAAACATAAACTCGTGAGCCATCAACTCCACCAAACCAGTATAGATCAAAATCCCCGCACTGATCGCGTCGAACACGCCGTTGACAATCATGGTCCTTGCGCTTCCAGGCTGAAATGTTGTTCTCACGCCTAGACCAACAGCAATTGCGATAGGGGTGGTAAAGCCATATGCAGTACCGAGTGCCCATGGCATCCACGCCTTTTTCCTGGGCCACTGGGCCGTTGCTAATCTTGACCCTAAACCCAAACCCTCGAAGGTCTGATGAAAAACAAGAACTATGTAGAGGACGTTGAATTCTTCGCCTGTGACAGCTAGTGTCAAGCCTATGAAGATGGAGTGGAAGATAACACCAAATTCCAAGATAAAGATCGCAGTCATTTGGGCGGCGAACATATCCTTTTCAACATCATCGTGTTCACGATGGTGCCCAAGATGGTCCTGGCCACCGGGCGGGTACGACAAATCATCTTCTCTACCAGGAATACCACTTCGCGAAGTTTGTGGTCTGGTCGTCGAGGTCTTGCCAGGCTCAACGTCAGAGTCCGATGTTAGCATGTCATTCGTTGTGTTGGCGTTAGCTTCTTCTTGTGCAGCAGTTGAAGATGATGCCGTAGAACTCTGCTTCTGTGAAATTTTCTTTTCCGATGACTGCATAAGCTGCCTCGAAGGATCTGCCGATTCTATATCATGGTCATGATCCCCGAACACGTCAAATCGAGATGCCATAAGCTCAATGAAGAACATGGAAAATATTGTCATCAACGCGATTCCTTCCGCCCAACTGTAACTTGTGATGGCACCAGTCAAGCACGGCGAGCCCAAATTTTCGACAGCTGGCGCGAGAAGCTACAGAACATTAGCATCAATATTTGTTGGCTCCAGATTATATATCTACATACATGGATAAATGCAGTCGCAATAATGACGCCTGATCCAAAGTATTTCGCAATGAAGAATGCAACCGGCGGTACGTGCATCTTCTTACTCTTTGCAGCTAACACGGGCAATAGAGCACCTGTCTCGCATGGATCAGTATATGGACTTCCAACCGCTGGGGACCTTAGGCATACCCAGCAAAGATCCAACTCCTATAACGAAGATCGAGGATATCCTCACACCCATTCGGCCATCATAATCATTACCACTCCCACACTCCACGGTGACATTGAACGCCTCCATTTTCGAGCACTTTTGCTTTGTTTACTCTCCTCTCCCCTCTTCCACTCAAGCGCCCGCAGCGCCTTCGTAAAAACTGATATCTTTTTGCCGAGCAATATCCAAGCAGGAGCTCGTGACAGTTCTTCTTGTGGTCAGGACACTTTGACAGGTATATCTATGTTCTAGGTTGCAAAGTTTTGACGTGGATATAGAGGTATTAGAAGATATTAAATTGTTCTATGTTGACAAGTAGAAAAGTAGGGTAGGTGAATTCGGAGGTCGCGGGTTTCGTGGATACTAAATAATGACCGGGCGATTAGTGAAAGTTACAGCAATGGGATCGTAGGTGACAATACCTAATACCTTGAGAGGTACAATAGCTTGCGACAGGATGTACTTTAATTTTCTGTTTCCAAGTATTCAATTGGAACAGCAAGAGACCAAAGTGTATAAGACAGAAAGAAAAAAATAAAAAAAAGGAAGTGATGCGTGAGGGGACTTGGTGATTACGAGAGGCTGAAGAAAGGCTGGACACCTTGATGGATACTTGGCAGGGTTGTGGAGGGGTCGCGAGATGCAAAACGAAAAACCAGACAGGATTAGCTGTCGCACGTCGTTTCTATTACTCCATCGTCATCCTGCTACTGCGCTGCTTGTTGGACGAAGAAATGAGAAACGAGAAAACATACCTATGCAGTACACAACCTACCTACCTAGGGCGAAAGAATGAGAGATCAATGGGCTTCTCCACCCTCTTTTTCTCATCATTATTCCGATCGTTCGGACCTTCACAATTGGGTCTAGCTTCAAATGATATCTGACCGAACCAGTAGGTCCCGTCACCCATTCTTTGTCGTGGTCTTGAGCCGTTCAGAACCATTGTGGATGTTCTTGATAATAATACCAAGAGATGGAGGATGCGAAAAGTTTAGATGTCGTTGGAGATGGACCTTGCTTGCCGGGAAGCTGCATTTTAAGGTACTGGTGGTGGTGGCGGCCATTCTTCCGTCGAGAATCGAGCCATTCAGCGTTGACAAGGCTCCAGCCCTGGAATATCAAGCACGTGCAAGAGGTTATTGGTACCACTTCATATTCAGAAGGTTTATTTCACTCTTGTAAATGGATGATCAAGGTATGAAGAAATGGTTTGGTTGGAAAAGTCCAAGCAACACGCTTTCAGTCATCAAATTTGAGGGTTCCTTCGCGTGGACTGAAAGTATCGAACTTTGATGCTGGTATACACTACCATAGAGCATCCGCTCAAACACATCACTTCTAATGCTACATCCTTATATGTCCTTTGACAATCATCAAGACATCGGTCGCATATAATGCTATGCATGCTAAGGACCTCTTGAGGCGTTCCTTTGCCTCCACCAATTGCAACCGCCGTATACCGTTGGCATAGCACCTGATAACTCTCATTTGAGAGTGGAGTGATAGCGTGATTGGTGCTCTTTACTGATTGAGGTGTGCTTTTGGTTCTACAGGAAATATCAGTCCCATGAATCTTCAAACCGCAAGAATTATAAATTCTTACCTCGCATGTGAAATTATCTCATGTGTTCGTGTCGTTGATATCCATATTCTCTTTACATTCATCCTTCAAGACGAATACTGGACCTCCAGCCCCAAGGTTCTAAACGGCTGATCCCTCCTCTTCATATCAATTGAACTCCCAAGAGTAAAAAGAAGCTCCTTAATCCTACCTTCCCACAATAGCCTAACCTTGCAATCCTGATCAACTCTCGCCTTCAACACACCGGCAACCTCCTCTTTCTCTTCCTTTGCCGGTATCACGACTTCATCAAGTTTCCACGCTAGTTTAGCAGCCATACTCCTCTCCCTAACCTCCTCCTTCTTCATCTTCATCCTCCAAAGCTCACATCCAAGAACAAGATCACTCTCATAACTATAAACATTAAAGTCGAACTTCGAGCAGAAGGATAAATTATTCCCGGCTTTGACGGCATAAGTTGTGCTCAAATTTCCCATCAGCGGATTTACCGTCAGCGTGGCGGTCAAAGGCGTCCCCTTGTGCTCCGGCAACGTTGCAAATCTACCACCAAAACTAACGCCTCCAGATTTATTCAACGAACCATAGTACATCTCAGCACCAGCACTAAAGCGGCCGTAAATTTTGTCCTGCGTTTGTGGTGGTTCTCTAGGTCCATCCCTTGGATCAGGTCCAAAATTATATAGGCCTCGGATACCGATGAGGCCACCGTCAGTGGAGTAGAGGGTCTCAGTATTATATTTCCCTACATCATATTGGTGTTGGGCTAAAATAGTGCCTCCGTTTCTTAGCCGGCTGTTGCTGACAGCTGAGAGCTTTAATTGCTGGGTTGGACTAATGCGACGTAGATATAAAGCTTCCAGTGTGCTCTGTGGCAGGTACAGACGTCCGTAAAGTAAGGTATCCCGCTTGTCTACACGTTGCCCTCCACGCCATTGCTCCCACATCCAATGTTCATCCGGTTTCTCCAGTTCTTGAATCTGTCTGTATCCGCGTATGACATCGTGTAAGTCAATCTCTCCGCTCTGCACTGTCGTCCGAAGTGGAAGAGAGGTATAGAGGTAGGAGAGCGAGCCATCGACAAGGCCTACACTACCGAGCTGATATGAAGTTGCGAAATTGGGCGAAGAAAGCGAAGAGACATTCAATCGAACTCCGGTCGGGGTTTCGAATTCGAGAAGAGCTGCGTAAGGTAAGTAGTGGACTCGTGGAGTATAATAGCAGGGAATGGTTATTTATTTACCTCTTGCCGTCGCTGTTAAGTGAGAGTAGGAATTTTCATGGTTCCAACGTGTGGCATTATAGAACGCATACTGAACATAATCCATAAACTCCAACATAGTTAACCAAGAGAAATGAAATGAATTTGTCCTCAAGACTGTCTTCGCCAGCAACACGACTTGAAAGACAACATCCCCTCGGGTCTATCCTCTCTTGAAGCTTCAAAGCCAATCAGCAAGCTAGCGCCAACCTTATATCCAATTCTGCCTGTCCACCGCCTTTCTCCAATCTGCGAAAGTTATAATTTTTATCTCACTGATATCAATCAAATCAAGCAGCCGACCCCACGACAGCAAAAGTATACTTCCAACTTTCTCTCTCACCACAACCCATTACAATGCCGAAATCCAAGCGCGCGAAAGTCATCCACTTGACAAAAGTCGACAAGAAGGGCAAAGAACTATCACTAAAGCTGTTCTCCAACATCCGAGAATGCCTCGATCAATACCAACACTGCTTCGTTTTTTCCGTCGAGAACATGCGCAACACCTACTTGAAAGACGTACGGGTAGAATTTACAGATAGCCGGTTCGTTCCGATCTCCAAAAAACCATTATAGCAAATCTAACACAATAACAGCATCTTCTTTGGGAAAACTAAAGTAATGGCCAAAGCCCTTGGCAGCGCCCCAGAAGACGAATACCAACCTTCTACACATCTCCTTTCCAAATATCTCGCTGGTAACGTTGGGCTTCTCTTCACATCTAGAGAGCCAGCTGCAGTTATCGAGTATTTCCAGGGCATGAGCAAGACCGATTTCGCGCGTGCAGGTACTCCAGCAACTAGAGGATTTACCGTACCAGCTGGTATCGTGTATTCAATGGGTGGAGAGATTAATACAGAGGATGATGTGCCTATGGCGCATAGTTTGGAACCTGAGTTAAGAAAGTTGAATGTGCCAACTACATTGACAAAGGGTAAGATCACGCTGGAAAACCCATATGAGGTTTGCAAGGAGGGTGATGTCTTGGATAGTCGGCAGACGAGATTGTTGAAGTTATTTGGAGTTGCAACGGCAGAGTTCACAGTGCAGCTTGTTGCGTAAGTTTTCCCCTTCAAGCCTTATGGAACAGGACTAACGAACTTTCAGATACTGGAGTTCGGCAACACATGAGATCACTGAAGTAAAAGCGACGGAAGAGGACTAAACTAAGGGTTTCTGGGTGTCGCTTTTTCTACATATCATACAACAGGGAATTAGGTATGGCGTTGAGTGGCGCTACCTCATTAACGGAAATCAAAAAGGAAATTTTTTGCAAGCCTGAGCTACTTTATCCAAATCTTACCACCAACAGAGCCCATTTTGGTAATACAAGCAAGAACCAGATGTGAAGCACTACCTAGAAGTGAAATGGTCAGACGGCAGTTTGCCTTAACTCTGACCTTACCTCCTGGACTGAAATCACTCTGGTAGTGTTTTGACAAGACGGCCAATAATCAAATTGATGGCTTCGAAGCACCATTGTTTTTGCGCATAGAAGTGACAGCTGAGGAGAGCCTGTCAGGAAGTTGAAGAGTCGGTAATAGGCTGAGTTACCGAAACAAATTGAGTTACCGTAAAAGATGTTACCATAATGCAAATAGTGGAGGAGTAGCGTAAGTGGATCCAAGTAGAGAACAAAGAGGTAGTAGAAGTACCATAAAGAAGCGGCTAATCTGTGATGGGAGTCGAAACGTCGAAATCTGTTTGGCAAGTAATGGATGACGACAATACTACCTTGCTAGGATTGCATCGAAGAACCGCTTACCCCTGTTGATGAAGGGAAGAAAGACTGAATACTCGAGAAACCCACCACAAGACCTTTCTACTGGGAATAACCTCATTCTGCTTAGTATCTTCGCAGCTTGCGAGGATCTTCGTCGTAACCACCACTGCTCTCATAAGGCCTCTTCCGCGGCGCATCGTCGTCGCGTGGTCGGCCGCCATATCCACCGTCTCGGTCTCTGTCGCGGTACCCACCACGGTCACCACTGTCTCTTCCATCTCTGGGTCTTACCGGCTCCATGTTACTGCCACTGCCGGAGCGGCCACCTCCGTTGCGATCTCCATATCCTCGGTCGTTGCTGCCACGATATCCGCCGTTTCTGTCATCATATGAGCGACCGCCGCCACGAGAGTCATACCCACCGGCTGGCGCTGATATGCCAGGGCCGTTACGATCTGGTGAGCCAGAACCACCATACCCGCCTCGACCACCACCACCATAGCCACCTCGCGAAGGACCTCCTGGCCCAGATGGAGCATTTGGGGGAGCGTAGCCATTAGCACCGCCATACCCACCACCACCACGATCGCCTCCTTGGAAGCCACCTCTAGGTGTAAAATCCCTACCTCCTTGGTAGCCAATACCACCTCTTCCACCACCATATCCTCCACGATCCTGGAAACCTCCTCTGAACCCACCTCGACCTCTTCCGCCGTCGAATCCTCCTCGGAATCCACCTCGGAAGCCACCAGGACCTCCAGGTGGACCCCCACCGAAACCACCGGGGCCCATTGGGCGTGGAGGGACTGCCTTTGTGTAGCCACGGCCGCCAAGTCCACCTCCAAATCGACGTGGCTTCCAACCTTTGACAGTACGACCGCGCTCGACGTCTACCTTGATGCGGCGATCTTTGATACGAATACCATCACAATTCTCTAGAGCAGCTATTCACGAAGCGCGAGCAAGGCGCATTTGTCAGTCATCATGCCCATACTTAATATACCTTGAGCTGGGCAATTGATAATAAAAGAGAAGATAGGCAAGCTTGAGGGCCATGTCTTGTACAAAATAAAGCGCAAATCTTCAGGATCCGTCTGAGAATATTTGGGTATTGGGGGATGTGGTCGGGTTACCTCTCATGTCTTTCTCGCGTTCATAAACCACGAATGCATACCCACGATGCTTCTTTTTCTTCTTGTTTGGCTTTTCGTGTTCATGAGTGTCTGTGACAATACGAATCTGCAGAACTTCGATTAGCTTAATTCCAAGAAACAGAATGTAAGGAGGTGCTAACTCTTTCAATGGGGCCGTATCGACCAAATTCAGCTTCGAGATCTTGCTCAGTGGCATCATAGCTAAGTCGCGCAACGATAAGTGTTTTGAAAGCATCACCTCGAATATTGGGATCCTCCTGAGGTTTATCTGTGAAAAGTAAAGAAGTCAGTATACTTCGCACAACTAGGGAGCTGCCTAGAAGTTGGACAAGTGAAAAGAAAGGCAATGGAGACAAGTAGGGTGGCCCTCACACGACAAAGGGCTTTCAGCTAAGAGCTTCTGCTGCTGCTCCTTCTTCTCAAGCTTAATGCGATCTTTCCTCTGCAACCAACTCTCCGTAGGTGTATGATCATCATTCGCCTTATACTCCTCAAGCTGCGGCAGGAAAGCTGCGATGCCACTAATAGCAGGCGTCTTGCGCTCTTGCGGCGCGTGGTCGGAAGGTTGGACCCAGCGAAGGGGTGGACGAGGCGCAAAGAGGGCGAGGAGGTTTGGGGGGAGTTTATCAGTCATTGTCAACTATTTCGAATGACCGAGCCTAAGGATAGAGATGGATGTCGAGATGACAGCTTCGTAGAGCTGTTGGTAGTGAACGGAGAGAGAAAAGGAGTGTTACGCCAAACTTCCTAAGGTGACGCGAAACATTTCTGGATTTCTGGTCGCTTCAAGCTTAGGTCCACTTTAATTGCAAGCTGTGCATAACACGTGATCACAAAAGTCGCTGAACCTGGACCTTTGGGAAAGCAGACGACTACGTTAGAATCAACAGCAGCACAAGCACAATGACTGTCACAGCCATACGAAGGACCGCTGTTGGCCAGGTAGGCAGCATATACGGATGTCAGGATAAAGTACTGATCGATTACTAGAATGGCGTCGGCGCCTTCATCCTACAATGTAAACGTCTAGACTTCCACTATTGCGACTGGGCTGGAAGCTCCAAGAGCATGAAGTACATCCTCCTTCCCATACCTCACCTCGTCCCATCTAACATATTCTTCCCAGCGCCTTCATCAAACACTCCCTGGCCAAATTCGCAGCTGCCAACCCAGCAATTGAAATCACCGTCTCTCCCCGACCACGAAAGCACCCCGTAATAATCGGAAACTACATCAATGGACGCCAAAAAGCGATCTGCGTACGCAATCTCGAGAAAGAGCAAATACTGAAGAAGGCGGAGTTATTAAGGAATGCAAGCGGCGAGAAGTTGAAGAGGGTCACGAAGCCCGTTAAGAGTATTAATGAGAGTGTTCGAGGTGTATGGAGTCCTTTCCATAACCCTAATGGTGGAATGCACGTATAAGATACGATGGAAGTTTTAAAGATGTGAAGAGAAGGAGGTGTATCATAGGTGTTGCATTAATGGCGTTTTGGGATAAGAGCGTGTACACTGGAAACTGTATGAGAACCTGAGGGTTGCGGAAAAGAGCTCATTGTACCATCGCAGGCATATATGATATCTATGTGTATGGAATCTTGAATCCAAGGACTGTGCTTTCTGGTCCTAAATATCTCTCAATCCGGGGCTTTTGCTTTTCTGCCAGTGCAGTTGCTGATTTCGACTGTCCGTCAAGTTTTTGTTTTTAACGTTGATTTTAGACCAATACGAGCCCTCCCATTCTCGCCATGCCTTAATTCTCGCTCACCGCTGCTTTCTTCTTTTGTTGTCGATTCTTAGTACCCTTTCTGCTCATCTTCTTCGTCAAATGCATCTCCGACATCTGTTGTGAGCCATCTCAGTAGTTCCACTGCACAGAATATCGCCTAGATATTTTTCTAGATCAGTCTGGGTCATTTCAGATCTTACACACATGGTGCTTCAAGCTAGATTTCACTACCTGAAAATTACTCACCAAAACGCAAATTATCCATAGCCTTATTAGTCTCAACAACTCCATTATCAGCACCTCCATAACAGAAACCACCATCATCAAAAGCAACAATATTCCAAAGAAGGAAGATCTCACTTTTGGATCAGCTGCTTGAAGTCTCAGTGGCTCGAGAAAGGTCTGAAGCACGATTTTGAGAAGCCAGAATGGCGACCAGAGCTGCATTAGAGTGTTATTTTCTTTTTGTAATGAAAGTCCCCAATGAGTAACAAGATAAGATGGGTATAAGGGAGTTGGATTCAAGTTATGTGCAGCTATAGCAGATCTAAAGCTAGCCTTGGTATTTTCCTCCTGAACTCATTTACAATCTTGAATTTTCTTTCGATTCGTCGGCGAGTCACAAGTGGCTGTTGATGATGTCGACAACTATCACTCATTAGCAACGGTCTTCCAACAGACACTGGAAAACACTCACAGGCAGGCTTCAAGGAAGCGCCTCCAACCAAGAACCCATCAATATCGATCTGCTTTGCCAAGTCCTTGCAGTTCTTCTCATTAACGGAGCCCCCATAGAGGATTCTGGTCTCCTCAGCAGCCTTTTCAGAGACCTCCTTCTTCAACCAAGCGCGGATAGAAGCATGCACCTCTTGTGCCTGCTCAGTAGTAGCAACCTTGCCAGTACCAATAGCCCAGATAGGCTCGTAAGCAATAACAATCTTGCTCCAATCCTTAACCTTATCAGCAACAGCCTTCAATTGCTTGGTAACAACGTCAACAGTAGTCCCTGCCTCCCTCTCCTCAAGAGACTCTCCACAGCAGAGAATAACACTGAGGCCTCCATCAAGCGCAGCCTTGGTCTTGGATGCAACAAAGTCATCATCTTCTCTGAGAATAACACGGCGTTCGGAGTGGCCGAGTAAAGCCCAGGTGACGCTGGAGTCCTTGAGTTGATTCACAGCGATCTCGCCAGTGAAAGCTCCTTCGGGCTTGTCATATACATTTTGGGCAGCGACTTCGAGGCCGGACTTGAGATGCTCGCGGGCCAAGAGGAGGTAGAGGGATGGAGGTGCGATGACGACCTCTGTCGTTTGGGAGATATGTTAGCTAATGATTGGGAAAGAGCTAGAGAGTGAAGTGACATATGAAAATAGCAAAGCGGTAAGATGGGTTGAGGGTGGTACAAACCAGTGTTAGGATCGAGCTTAGCTTCGTTCAGGTTGCTGATAATCTTCTTGATGGACTCAATAGAGCCATTCCTGTATGCAAGTCAGAACCAGCTCTTCTCAAGACAACTCCCATTATTATAATGCCGAACAGCTCATTGTTAACCCTCCATTAAGCCGTTGAGAAGCTGTTGAGAACCGTACGAGTAGCTCACTTACATCTTGAAGTTGCCACCAACGAAGAATTTACGAGGCATGGTGAATTTAGTGGTTGGATTAGCTTATGTGTGTGATTTTTTGGGGGTATTTTTATGAACAGGAAGTTGAATGAAGGAGTTGTCAAGAGATCTTGGATGTTTTGGAGTCGGACAGACTCGGCGCTTGGTGGGGTTGAGAAGCCCCTCCAAAGCCTCGGATTCAAGGCAAGGTTTTCACCAAAAATGAGGACTCTTAATACCTGTGCGGCGATAAATATGATGGGCAGTGGGAATTCTGCCAAGGTCGTATTGAGGCTCACTTGATTTGAGTAATTTGCTTAGCTGAGTAACTTGAGTGACCTACTTCACTAGAGTACCTACCTTAAATTCAACTTGACCATTTAACTTCCTTTGTATACCTAACTCCCGCAACGGTAACTTACCTTCCAAAGCGGTGGGCTCAAAGAAGCATACCACCAGGCGTTAAATATCAACCGAAGCACTGTACCCGTATCAAGAATCCACAATGGACAGCTCACTCAACAGCTGATTGCTCTCCTTTCTCATCCAACCTGATCCTCATCCTAAAATCAGTCAAAAAGAAGAAAAAATGAAGCCATTTGAACAATCCGAGCCTTCTACACAAGTTTTACTTACGCTGTACACTTAATTAATACCCTTGAGTCATCAAGCGATATCAAGTCAATGTAAAAATCTTTTCCTATTACAAGTACCATCTAAAAACCTGCCGATCAAATGGAAATATCTTACTGGTGTTCATATTCACCTTATTCAAACCT
>JAJONI010000878.1:1134-17066 GCA_022190145.1 Pezicula rhizophila
AACTACTCCCCCGATACCTCCCCGTTCGATCCCTGACATTACCCACAGTACTAGAGAACGCACTCCCAATAACCCCCAAGAAGAACTGACTCTTCAAAACAATCCCCATATCAACCGCGCCCTGAAAATCAAAAGCCAACTCATTAATATCCTCAAGAATCTTCTTGTCACCACGTGCCAAATCCCATTTATGCGTGACATCCCAACCCCTCTTCTTCCCCGCCTCCACAAATTTCTCAACTTGAGCTTCATCACCGCAGGCTAGGTAGACAATGGGTTTCTCGGCGTTCCCATGTCCGTATAAACCCCAAGCATTGTCTAGAGCTCCTAAATCAGCATTGATCTGATTGTCAAGAGAAGACCAAATATTATCTGATTCGACTCTAAAATGAACACCGTAGACCTCGCGGTTCAACTTCTTCAGCTTCTCACTCAACGTCTTCACAACTTGTCTAGGGCCCTCCTTAAATCGAATGAGATGGGATAGATCATTCCAGAGCCTTAAATCTTGACCGGTCGGATCATCGGTGATTCGAAAGAGCAAGAATTCCGAATCGATTAAGATGGTTGTTATTCCTTTTTTGGAATAATCTCGATCTGGTGCTTTGGATGCGAGATCTTCTAACGTGTTATACTCCCGCTCGAAAAATTCCTTGAATGGTCGTCCTGTCCAGAAGTAGCTGGAAAATTTTCGGTAATCAAATATCGATCGTTCGAGATCGATGTGCCATCTATTCTTGACGGAAACGGTCCCGTTTAAATCTTCTGCGCGTAGGATATTCATTCGTGGACATGCTTTTCCGAGTTGGCTTATAAGATGGGTGGTGTCGAACCATTCGTCGTAGGGCACATAGGCTTCGTTGTTGAAGAAATTAAATTCTTGGAGGTTTGTTGAGGAGCGGAGTGGTATTGCGGGTAGGATTATTCCTGTTCCTGCTTCGATGGCCATTTTTAGGCAGACTTTTATTTGGGACATCATCGTTGTTAACCCGACTGCCATGCCACCGCATTGGAGGTACACGTTGTCTTCTGGCCATTTTGTATGTGAGCATTGTTGTTGGAGTGCTGCGAAATCGTAGGGCGCTGGTGTATTGACTGAGAAGACCTGATCGAAGTAATTCAGGACTTCAGGTGAAAGTGACCATTTTGTACTTTCGTCAGCGGCAGTGACATCTTTGATTTTCGAGGACGATTTTCCTCCCTGTGAATTAAGATGTGCTTGACGATGTGATGTAGAAGAACAGGCTGAAGGAACCCATGCAGTTGCTCTAGGTATCAGGGTCGCTTTGTTGTAGAAGGCAATTATACAGACAATAGTTATTGCAACGAAGAAAACACTATGACGGATAAGCATTCTGGAGTAGTGAAACCTTGGCTCCCTGGGAATTGGAAGCACTCAAGGTTTGTCTACTTTTAGAGGTGAGGGGGAAGGGACAGCTGGGGTCTTTAAACCTCGGATCGCTAATTGTCCTCTTACCAAAAGGAGGAGGTGACATTGTGCCTTGATAATACCCCTGTTACATACATACTAGCCGCCTGTCGGGATTTCACATGCTGAGAGAATTTAAGCGACAGCAGTTGTTGAATTGTTTTGTTATTTCTTCCATTTAGCCATCTGCGAAGGAAAAAAAAAATGAGAGGTAAAAACTATTTAAATGCAGAATATTTTGAGTTTGTATTAAACTGTCGAATTTCTTAACACAATTTTGACATCTACGGAAGTTCGGATGAAGCAAAGGGAAGTTGCAACAATTGTCGATGTAAGCGACAGGGTTTTTATTCAAGGATGTTATACTCGCTAAGGTAGGTACCTCCGAACCCAACGGCCACCCCGCACAAGTTCGGTTCAGCCACCTCCACACAACTACGGAATCAGGTGCCTAATAGGTGCGTGTACGTACAATGCTAAAATCGAACTTTGAACGATTGCCAGTACTTCAATAAAGTATTAATACAAAGACGCCACGGAGCGCACCGATAGCTATATCTGGATACCTATAGGCTTCATCTCTAAGACTAGAACCCACCTAGGTAACTTACTCTTCACTTACTTTAGGTAACTTACTTGATTAATAGGTCGGCGAGCACAAAGCACTACGGCATGTGTTAAAATCCAATTCTATTATTGTAAAAATCGCCCATCACGAGGTACAAAGAATTGTACCTCGGAGATCCAAACTAAACAACTAACTACAGAGCACCTGAGCGTAAGAGATATCCCAAATCCTTCAACCCAAACAGAAGATCAGAGCCAACGATGTACCATCCCAAAGTCCGAAACAAAAAAGGAAATTCAGAATAATAAGAGCCAAAATCCCATGTCCTGAGCCAATAATCCAACGGTCTTATACGCACAACAGTAAGCACTCTCAGAACCACCAGGATAGATAGTTTACAAAACAATAACCTCCGCAACCTCGGGACCTACTGTGTACACAATCTTTACATGGGTCTTCATTGAACTTCCACGACCGACACCCTTCAGAATAGCATTAAACAACTTCACACACTCCTGAAGTACTTCACCAACTACATGGTCTTCTGCAATAGACAAAGCAAGTTGCTCTGCATCTTCATGTACATCTCCGGTGGCCATGGTATTCAGGTTAGTCCTGAGAGTGATGATATAGTGACGGTTGCTATGGCGAATGTTCTGGGTTAAGATGCGAACCATCTTGTAGAAGCAAAGTGTGAGTTGTGTGCCAATTTGCTGCTTCAAATCTTTAATAGCAGTCTCATAAGTGGTGTGGTGAGATCCACATATATTGAGAAATTTGGTTGAGATTTCGGCGTACTGGGCAAAATAAGGTCGGATACGCTGTTGAAGGTAGGTGAGGTAGGAGATCATCTCCTGCTCGTCCTCCTCAGAATCGCCATTGGATGATTCCACTTCAGTTTTTCGCTGAGTATCTACCTGCATCATAGCTTTCGCATTGGAGAGAAATGTATTTAAGGCTTGGTCCTCGTTAGGTCTTTGACGCTTTCCATTTGGTAATTCGAGAGGATCATGATCTGCAGAACGCTTGAGACTAGGGTTCATACGCTCAAGCCCATTATCGAGCTGGGGAATAGCAGGAGCCAAATTGACAATAATATCGTTACTAGACCGTAGGACCGAAATTTGTGGAGTCGCGGAGGGGAGGAACGAAGCAGGAAATTTCTGATCGTAGCTTAGGGACTCATCACCTTGACCCGACAAGCTTTCATTGACAGGAAGATCCTCATCTTCAGCCCTAGAAGATAGTGTTAGTTGACAATCGGAGCAGTCACCACAATCGAAGGAGCCATTCAGGTCCTCGGTAAAGTCCTCCTCATCATACTCCCATTCCTCGGCCTTGTCGCTCTCATTGTCGCTCTCACTATCGCACTCATAGTGAGAAAGTTCCTCATTTTGATCTTCGACCTCAGAAGAGCTGTCACATTGAGAGTCAGAGTCAGAGTCTTCATAGAAGACTTGGAAATTTCCTTCTGTGTCAAAATGGCCCCGATCGCCTGTATCGGTTTCCCAAATTTGTTGTTCCTCGTCCCAGCGTGTGAAGAAGATACGACCGTCAGGACACTTATGATACTCAAATGGGTGAAATTGTGAAGCAGATGCAGCATCTTCTCTGGTGTTATCTGTCTCAGCAGAGTCGCTTATCTCTGCTACGGAATAGACGCTGGACTCAGGCCTAGGAGTAGGCGAAGGAGATAAAGGAACAAAGGTCATATTTGGGTCAATGTGTCCACTGAGGCCTAGATTAGTACGCCAGACATCGTCAGTCTCATCATACCAGACGTCCTCCTGTTCACCATGTGGCATTATAACAGATCGCACTTCACCATCATCTGGAGAGTCGTCCTCTTCAGAGTCGGACTTAGAGGGGCCGGACTGTTCAGAAATACAACTGAGAATATTGTTGTCACCTTGAGGGAGATCTTCAGATCTGGTATCATGATTCCTACCGACGGGTTGTTCTGGAGACACAACAGGTTGGGTAAGGTCTTGCATGATGAATTGTCGCACAAGTCGGTTTCCAAAGCCACGTTCAATGGTTTTATCAATGGCATCCTCGAGTTCTGTTTTTGCTTCGTCGATTTCTGCGCAGCGATTCTCTATTGCTCGCACTTTCCACGCATAGAGCTCACCTGCTGTGTCCGTCACCTTCTTGACTGTCGCTTTGAGATATTGGATCTCGTACTGTAGTGTAGTGACTTTTGCATTTCTTTCTGCGATCTCACGCCTCTTCTCATGGAGCTGCGACTCGAGTACTTCAAGGCGATTGTTCAATTTCTTGTTCTTGGCCTCTTCCTGCGTCAAAGAAGCAAGGGCTTCGAGGAAGAATCGCTGAGCCGTGATTTTATTATTCTCAGCATCCTGGATGTAGTCGCTCGTAGCACACTTGGCGGAGGTGAGGCCTGTCTTTATTTTATCGAGGGGATTTTTGATCCAGGCGTAGGTGACGATGAGCCGATTGTTCTCGTCGATCAAGTCTGTGAACATATTGTCGATAGAAGACGGGGTTGCGATAGTAGCGGAACGAGTCTCAAGATTGGGAGTTGGTGATCGTGCCATCCGTTGTTCTGGAAGTGGAAGCATAGCGGAAGGATTCTCGACGTTTGACGATACGTCCGACAATGACCCTGCTGCATTAGATTCTCCTGTGACTTGAGAGCGTTTGGACAACCGCTCCTTCTCCTCCTCAAACAACCAACAATTCCTCGTGCCAAACAGCCACCGTGAGAACTCTTGAATTTTAGAAGTCTCTGGTCCGAGACCAGTAGTCGCGACAATATTGTCTAGATGGTTCGCGATTTGCTTCGGGGTTGAACCACGAATGAGGTGTTCAATGATGGAATCTATGAGGACTGGATTGTCGAGTTCAGGCCATTGTCTAACGAGAAGTTGGGCGAGAGGTGATCCACGTTTGACTCTTGACCAGTCCGACATGTTCTGAGAGACGGGGTTATCGCTAGTAAAAGGCATTGAGGTTCTAGTAGTTGCCGGAAATATTGTCGAGGAAGGGTGTAATTTTGTAAAGTGTGGTGTTTCTCCTTTCGCTGAAAGAGTGGGATGCGAAGATCTTAAAGACGAAGAATTCGCAAATAGACTGACCTGCTAAGTGCGAGGCCGAGTCTTAGAAGCGTTGGTTATGGTCTCTTGGACTGGAATGGAAGGAGGGACTCTTGACACAGAAAATATTCAGGTAGCAAGTTAGACTCCGTCGCGCATCTAATCCCAGAGAGGTTAAGAGCTTAAGACTTTAAATATGTTTCGATAATTCTCACAAGAGACCTGTGGAGTTTGGTTTGACCTGTCGTTAGCGTGGAATGGTGAATCTTAAGCCAAACTCGCAAAGCGCCGAATAATTTGAATAACAAACAGCTACAAACAGCTACATGTGATGTGTCCTTGAGCGCGCAGTTAGTTGGACTATTGGTTCCTATGAATCGAAGAACCCAGCATGAATGTATTGGGTTCTTATCTCAATATTCGAATGCTGTTCTAAGTTCTTTGATTTTACGAAGCAGCACTTGACCTCTCCGTTGAGGGTCCGGTTACTACCATCCAGCTGTAAACGATATAGGGAGAAAGCGGGTACTAACAGAGTCCGTCTATATCCATCAAAATGGAGGCACTAATCTCAGGAGAGCTTATATAATAAAGGCAGTACACAACGCCGTAGTCATTCGCCTGGTGTTTTTGTGGGGCACCAGGGCAGCACACTACCCACAACAGCTATGCCTCTCGCCTTCGTCGATAGTAGCAAGTACTCTTTGAGATAGCTAAGATCCGGTGTGAAGAACTATGGTCTGAGACAATGACTAAGCCCTCAAAGTAACCATAGGTAATGTTCACATTAAAATAGTCCGATGTAATAAAATAACCAGCAGGCTGACAATACGGCGTCGACGAGATCTTTCCTCCCGCAAGCAAGTAGAACTGAGAAAAGCTTAATAATAGCATTAGATTTGAGAAGTGGTCAATATATAGAGATTGTCAGCCTTGGTAGGAGAGGTTACTTCAATTAAACAAATCTTTCAAGCAACGTTGAAGGCCTGAGGCCATTTAAAAGGTGACATGAACTAACTACCTACCTACCTACTTTGACTTGTCTAGAACTCTAATTTGTCTGCACCTTCCAAATTTTAGACTGATATAAGGCAGAAAGTCTAAGTCATGTCGGCTTGCTTGGCCACTTTCACTAAAAACTTCCATCAAAGGCTGGCATGCTTCGGCTCCCGCACAAGTTGGCTTCAGCAACTAGACTGGTAACTTGATGGTAGTCTTCAATGGAGAAGTGCAGAGCTGTCGTCACTGGACGCTGACTAATTTCCCATGACCACAACTAAACCCACAAAGTTTGTCCCATATCCTCGAAATCACAATTGCGTGAAATCCTCTCGCATGAATGAAGCCTTGAAGCCCGAAGCCTGAAGCTCGGATACACCACCAACCAACCATCAACCACCGCTTCCTTGAATATTTCGTCATTTCGTCTCGGGTTCCGCATGACGTACGTATCCAGGTAGATATGTCAGCCGTTTTCAGATATTTGTATTTGTACTGAGAGATATTGTAATTAATTGCTGTTGTGAGTTGAAGGAGAAGAATCTGTCCAGTCTTTCAGGAACTCAGAACGGTATGGAGGGATTATTAGTCATCTCGTGAACTTAATTTAGCGCTTCGGTGGACCTCACATCTACTATCACGCCGCGTCTCAGCAGCCTTTGCAAGCATGACCTACTTGGCTACAGACTGTTGTAACATTACTTTCGTAGACAAACCTAAATTCGAGAAGCGCCCAAGCTTAATGTATATGTCGACGAAGTGACCAAATTGGCAATCCGATGGCTCGAGAAAGGCTCCATGGAAATTTAGAGTTAGCATGAGGAGGATATCTCTTACTTTGACTAGTAAAGCATCGCGGCGATCAAGGCAGAGCAGTAGGATATGGTGGCTTTGCGTGCCCGTCGATGGATCCAGCGGAGCCCGATTCAAAGGTCTGCGCGCTATCTTCAATTGCGACTGAGATTGTGACGTACAGGCTGTCTCTTCGACAGTATGGAGAGTGAACATATCGCAGGTCTCATTCAACTTCTCTGGAGAACAAATATTGACAACGTACAAGGCTTTGTGTCTCCACACCTCACCCTTAACCGACAAAGTGGAGGATCCGAATTTGGTGAAACTTTAATGAGGATGGGTAAAGACAAAGAACTGGATTGACGTCTCTTCATTATGCGCACTGCATGGAACTAAGAAGCGGGAGTTACCGAACCTCAGTAAGCGCTGCTCGCTGTATTGTTTGTGATATGCGAAAAGCGATCTTTCAATATCTGGAAACTTTGGCTCTAACTCGCTCGTATGAGATAACAACCTATGACTGCATCAGACGACTACATACCTTGTCATTTGCAAACCTGGAGAACATTCCCATGTAACCATAATTCAAGTCGTGTACGAGTGGGCCTCCCGAGTCACCAAGTGCGGCCTAGAATGCCGGGCCCATGGAGAGAATAGGGAAAGAGACGGCTGGTCAAAAGCTTGAAGTGCGAGTTTTGATTTCTGCGAGCTGAGGCATCTGATGAATACTTGTGGGTGCTTTGGAATACCCAAGTGGAGCATTGTTTTAAGTCATTATGGGACTGGAAACTAGCAGAAAACAGTTTACATCATGAAATGTCTCGTCCGGGGGGTTTCCAAGCTGCCTTCTCTCTATCTGTTTTATATTTTTCGCATCAGGACATGTGTTCGGAGTATGTTTTCTCAGTTTATTCCGACCCAAATTCCATTCACTCGTCCGCATTCTAGTGCTTATGGTGATATTTGTTTTGTTCAGCATAGGTAGGCATCATGAACTTCTATTGTTCATGGGCTATGTTATCTCAAACGATACTGCGAATATCAAGTCAGTGGGCAATATAATTCTCCAGGTTTCCGCATCCGAGTCTGTTTTATATATACTCGTAAGCATCATTCAGATGGAACACGTTGGAGTGTTGGGCACATTGGCAAGCCCTTGGCTAAAGCTTTGAACAGTCGCTACCATATTACTGGTTTCTAAACACAGTGGAGTAACGGTGTTTCTAATTATGTTTTCTTCTGAGAGATAACTTTCATACTCGGGGATTTCTCTCAAAGTGGCGAATAACAAGACGACGAGTTCTCATCTTAGGATGAGAATATTTTCTTAGAGTAAGGTGAGGCATTCATAAGACCAGGCATTGGACTTTACTAAGTCTTACTTCCAAAGCCTTGTTCATATCTCAAGTGGAGATTATAGGGACGTACAGAGACGGAAAAGGTTGTGTATTACCACGTGGGATTTAAAACTCTCTCAAGGCAAGCATTTGATATCGCCTGCTGCACATCAGTGCTGTAGATCCAAGTAGATCATTGATGCTTGACTATACTCTTATCTCTCCACGCTCTCAGTAGGTTTCAGACCTAAGGAAGCTCTACCATGTTTCTGGTCACGTGCCAGAGCTCATCCTCCTTGGCTGAAAACAACCGAAGACACCTGAGGGGGACACGGTTAAGCCAAGAAGCTTTCGAAACATTTCTGCAAGTAGAATCTGATGTAGCCAAGATCAATTCCTACATTGGCCAAGAACATTCCGAGAAGGATCGAAAACAAGCAGTTGGTGATCTGCCAATCTCGTCAAGCGTTTCCAGTCAAATTTGGCAGTGTTCTCCACTTCTCTGGGATTCCTTGGGTGCATCACCATCACATCCTCCTGTGCCGCCTCGAAGAAAAAGCTTTGACTACGTACTATTTGGTCTGTGTCAAGCGGCAAGTAGCCCTCCCGCTCGTACTCGATTGACTGCGAGGCTCTTGGTTCGATATTTACCCTTCTATTTTTGGTGAGTCTTGATACGATCGTCCAGTAGGTATGCTGAACTCCGTATATCTACTACATTCCCCAGATCTTCTCCTCATCCTTCTTTAGTGCTGGTTCATCTTTCATTTGTGGCCCATGAAATTACTTCATTAATTGTAACTAATAACTACTGGTCTGGCTACCATTTCATTCACGTCTATCATTTAAAGAAGAAGAAGAAGAAGAAGAAAAACAGCAAACATGAGAGTTCGTTCTGTTCTCACCGTGGCATTCACCTTGGTTATTGGCAGCCAAACCTTAGTAGTTCCCAAGAATATTCTTGGGAGGGACACTGGATCCGTAGGTAAGCAATCTCTATGACGATGTCTTAACAATGTCTTGACAACTCTTGAGCATCCCCACTTCAAGATTCATCTCAATCATTCAGCCACTAACTGTAACATAGTGCACCAACTCAATAAGAGAGCCGAAGGAGCTACAGGTGGAGCAAAAGCAGGAGCAGGATGCACAACCACAAACGTCGGAGGGTCGAGCGGTATAACTACAACAAACTGCCCAGCCGGCGGTGCTGAAGGTGCATCAGGAGGAACAACTACAACAACAAATGTCGGAGGTTCATCAGGAATCACATCCACAGGACCAGCTGCAGAACCAAAGCCAAAAGCGGCCGGTAATTCAACGTCTTCTGGAAATGGAGCACAGGGCCTCGCTGATCTGTTGGGCGCTTTGAATGGTGCTGGAAAGAAGAATAGCACGTCGGAAGCTAAACCAGCTGGTGAAGCTAATGCTCCAGCTGAAGGAGCGAAGCCCGCTGGTGAAGCTAATGCTCCCGCTGAAGGAGCAAAGCCTGCTGGTGAAGCTAATGCTCCCGCTGAAGGATCAAAGCCTGCTGGTGAAGCTAATGGTCCCGCCGAAGGAGCAAAGCCTGCTGGTGAAGCCTCTGCCCCAGCAAAAGAGCCAGCTGCCGAAGCTGCTCCTGCGAAGAACCCTGATGGATCCATTCCAGTTATTGGTGAAGGAGCTGCGAAGGAAGGAGGAGCTACGACAACGACGAATGTTGGAGGTGAAAGTGGTATTACTATTACTCAGCCAGCTGATGCCGAACCCCCTAAAGTAGTACGTCTTCCCATTTCAGTGATTTTCTATTTTTGAATCACATACTAACAATTCATCTTCAGGTAAACAACGGCAATTCCACAACAGAAACAGGCGGCTTATCAGCTCTACTTGGTGCCGCCCAAGGAGCAGGAAGCTCATCTTCAGCAAAAGAACCAGCAGCAGGCCCAGGCGTAACGGAAGGTGAAGCAGCAAAAGAAGGAGCAAAGCCAGCCGGCGAGGCCACGACCCCAGCCGAAGGAGCAAAACCAGAAGCCGAGAAACCAGAAAGTGAAACCACCACAACTAAGAATCCCGATGGATCAACAACCATCGAAGGAGAAGGAATCGTAATCCAACCAGGCCAAGCCGGCGAAGCCGCCAAAGGAGAAGGAGCTACAGAACCAGCAAAAGCAGAATCACAAGGCACTAGTGGTGAAGCAGCTTCATCAACCCCTGCTAAAACTGAGGGTTCAACAGGAAGTTCAAGTCAAAGTTCAAGCGAAAGTGCAGGGACAGGAAATGACGGCCTAGCAGCTCTTTTGAACGCAGCAAATGGTGCTTCATCTAAGAATTCTACAGGTTCTTCAACGGAATCAGCAGGAAAAGGCAGTGCAGTTAGTTTACCACCTGGAGTACAAGCCAATTCTTCCTTGGGAGCTATTTTTGGGGCGTTAGAGGGCGCTAAGAAAAAGAGAGGATTTGCGCAGAGATTATGGGGTGCTTGAAGAAGGTTTTTTCTTCTCGTTTCTTTTGTTTATTTTTAAGTGGGGATTCCTTTTTTGAGAAGGTCGATTATATTTTCTTGGATATCGGATTGATATGATCGTCTGGGATGATCGAGTACAGATAGGGAGGGAGGGCGTTTTTGGGATTTTAACTTTAGGGAGGTACTGTAATTACCTAGGTACCTATTTATATTGAATTTATTGGCGTAGAGGAAGAGAAATAGTAGATGTTACTACTTTGTAGGTACTTGTTCTTTAGTTAGGAAGACGGGATTGGGGAGGTTGGTTGGGAGTATATGAATATTACAACATACATTTCCTGACTATCTAGTTGCTCTATCAAGATTGTCGTGCCTATTCCTTTCACTACACTACTTACGTTTTTGTGCCAAGCCAACGGACCGAACCGACGGTTTTAAACTCTGCGCTCTAATAGGGTCTAAGCTCGCAAGGGGTAGAAAAACCTTAGTAGGGGTTAGAGATTAGGGAAGGTAGGACGTGCTTATATATCCCCTCTATATGCCCTGTATGTGCTATATACGTCCATATCTTAGTATAGTATACACAAAGCATATACTACATATATACAAAGTATATACAAAGTGTATATAGAGTAATACTTTATAAGTAAACTTCATTACGTCCCTAATATAGGTAACTCCTACCACTCCCTAACCCCTAGACTAACCTTATCTACGAACAACTATACAATCACGCTACAATTACACCTCGCATAAGCTTTATAGGGCGTAAGAATTAAAACCCTAGCTAGGAAAAATATTCAGCCGTTAATGTCTTACCACTAACAAAGTTTTTCTACCCCTTGCGAGCTAGGGCCCGCACTCTAATCAGACAACAAACGCCAAACCGGGCAGAAAAACACCATGGGTACACTTCACAGATTTTGCTATCAACCTAAGCAACGCAGTATACAGATAACAGATAACCTATGTGATTTTTATGTATAAAATAAAATATATCTGTACGTACCTAAGTAGTATAATAGAGAGTATGTATATAGATTCCCAATTATCCTCATTAAGTTAAGTAACTCGCTTAATTTCAAGGCTCGAAACGGTGACATCATGTAACAGTAGGTCGGTATCCATAAAAACTAGTGAGTTAATACAATAAAAGCATTTATTTCCTAGGTGTTTCGATATCTATAATCTCAATATTATAATCCCCGCATTAATAGTGTCGTAGGGTGGGAGTGGCGAGAGTGGGAAAGAGTTAAGAGCCACGGACAAGAGACATCTAGTTATGTACACAGAATCACTGACCAGATCTTTACGAAAGAAGATGCTAAGGCCCTTAGACTAGATTAGAAATGTACTCTGTGCTAATTAGGGGAGGTCCTATGTCTAGTATTACTAGCTGTATAGTTCGATATCTATCAGCCAGAAATTACGTGGTGATGCATCCACGTAATCTTTCCCTATTTTATATGACATTTCCCCTTTACACCTCCCTTAACCCTGCAATCGAGTCCCATTTGTCAAATCCACAATATCAGAGACAAGAGGAAAGCATAGCTGAGTTTGGATCTGAGAACCCAAGCAAGCAAGCAAATGTGCCAACTACGGTGATAGCGAGGGAGCTACTTTAGCATTATGTCCGTCCCTCCGTAGAATGTAAAACTCTAGGGTCTTTAGTCATTGCTATAATTATTCTCATCTTCTCCAGGTTATCTATAACCTCGAGGAGTTTGATTCACCGTATAGCTTGTCGGTTCGATACTACAAATTGCAACCGTGGCGTATACAGTATTCGCACCTATTACTGGATTATATATCGGCGTCATTTCCTCGAAAGGCCTTTGTATTGGTAATCGAGTGAGTAGCAAGGAACGAATTCACTTGCCCGCTTACAGGAATTGTTGACGGGAAATAAACGTGCGCGGTATCTAGTGCACCTGCGACAACCTGGCGCAGACAGTCTCATGAAGTCAGGGTGTCAATACCTGGTGTTGAGAATGGCGTTAGTAAGTATCCATGTGCGGGGAAAAGACAGTGTGCTGCATCGCGAGAATCGTTATCAGGGAGTGTTCCTAGTCCTGAAACTAGAAAACTGCGACTATTGGCATCATTGCCCGCAGTTACTTGCATGTTGGATGTATTATCTTCAGGAAACAACTGGACGTCCGAGCTATATAAGGGTTCATACTCTTGATCCTTAGATTGCGTCTTACCCTAGTGGCCCTCACCGTGTCTCCAGTGTTTGCACAAGTTGGACAATACCGAGAAGATTCGCCCATAGCCTTCAACCTTACACTGGAATGCTACTGCGCGTTAGTTAATCTATTAAGAATCGGCTCCACCAATAGACTTATGCCTCTCGGTTGTGACAGAAGGTGGTTAAGGGTCGATTGGAGTAGGTGGCTGTGCAGGACTCGTTGTGGTCCTCCAGCCTATGATAGTTTCACTGTGATAGTCAAGGCTTCTTTTGTGTTCTTGATCTCTTGGAGTTGGAATTCCAATACCGCCAAATATTGCCCTAGAATGTATGATACTGTGATTGCCATTATGAATTGACTGCAAAGTATTTTCTTTTGGACTTGTGTCTCCTGCTCCGGGAATCAGCGGAGGAGGGTATTTCGATTCGGTATCATCAAGTGGTCGCAACTGTTCTCTTGCATTAGATTGTGTGTACGGTCCTCCGAGGTCAAATTGTGTGGAAGCATCACAGGTCTTAGACATTGAAGTGGTAATCTTAAGGGGCAATTCAAATTGTCCAAGGCAGTCGGCTCATACTTTAGACCTGTTATATATCCAATAGAAGAACAGGCTGGAGAATCAGGTAGCAGATTCTATATGGGTGCTGGCACAGACAACAAGAGTAAAGTAGAGAAACTGGGGTACATAGCTTCGACAATTGCCCATTTTGTCCATAGTGGGAACTTCCAAGCCATTCCGCACAGGAAGTGGCAGTACTAGAGTTTAAAGGTTGGTCAGCAGCTAATCGTAGTGATATCTGGACATTGGGCGTATTATACCTTCCTTCTAGATCAAGAAAGGAAAGTCGACTAGGACACTTTTTGGAATCATCGAGATATATGCTAGTAGGGTCAATTCCCGATTTTGTTGCAGGGGCTGAAGAACACTATCTAGAGGAAGAGCTACTTGGAGGGTCCTTCTGACGGCCAATCTGAATCCCCGAGAGGCCATAAATCCTTTGCACACCAAATCTAAATGGGGGTCGAATTTCATTTGAGCCTGTTTCCCTCACGCCTTCTATTTTGTTCTTTCCCTTTAAGTTGTCGGATAAATTCCGCATGGAGGGATGAGGCAGAAAAAGCTGGAACATTAATCCGGTCTTCCAGAGTTTCGATGAGAGTATTAGTAAATCAGTGCTCTCCAACTGGTGCTGTTCTGCCCTCAAAACCACAAATAGCAAGCATTCCCACACTGCGAACTGAGACGTCGTTAACGCACTAGCAGCGGCACAGGTATCCAAGAGGACGAAGATGCCTAATCTCGCGTCGGCAAAAAGACCGAGAACCGCAGACCCTTTAAGGGAAGGAGTGTTTAAGTGTAGGCCACATACCCATTCCATCTGTCTGTTAGCATTCGTTTTTCCGTGACCAGCGTCGTATAGAACGAAGAGATTATGGTCGGTGTCGTAAATATCAACAAAATCAAGTGTCTTGAGAGCCAAATCCCGGTACGCATTAATGTTTGAGGTGAGCCACACAATTGTGCTAAACCCATATTTCTGGAAAGTATCATCAGGACATTTTAGTTCGTCGTGAAATTCGTCTTCTTTCTTCCCATCGAATTTGGCATACATGGACTGTTTGGCACCTCAGATGGCCATCTTTAGGCGTATTGGGGAAAGCTCTTCTCGCGGCCTGCAAGTAATCACAATTAGTTTATCGAAATTTCCACGCCTTGTAAGCCAAGGTTTACAGACATTGTTGACGTCCCTCGCAAAGGCGTTGAGATTTTCAAAATGGTAGCAAGCGTGTGTGATTTTATGAGAAGACGGAGAGATCGAAGTAAGCGGTGTGTTATCATTTAAGACATTAGCAAGTCAATATTCATTTAATGGTTCTGCCAATAACGAAGAGAAGAGGTGCCTTCGGAAAGCACATAGAACGACAGCTTCGCACTGGGCACGCTCAGATCAGAGCATGGTGTCTCTGATATAAGTACTTGTAGTCTCCTATCCCATTCCCAAGATTGATGTGGAGAACGTGAATCTCTCGTAGGCGATCGAGAGAATCTAGATGAGCGCCCAAGTGAGTGAGTCTCTTGGAGATCTTCTTGGGGACTGTGAACGCAGAGACTGGCTACGGCCATCCCTCTGGCTGTCAGTAAAGGCTTTCATGGTGCGGCGAAGCGATAGCGGATCGGATTTGAGATGCTAACCATACTCTGTGGGAATTTAAGAACGATGGGGCTAAGAACGTATAAGAGAATATACAGTGGAAGCTTTAGAAATTAGAAAGGCAGGGGAAAGAGGTGAGGCTGCATGCAGTCAAAAGCGTCACCGAATTATCCTCCGAAGCTTCTAAGCTCCAGCTACTTACCCACGCCGCCTACGTTACCTAGTATACAAAATGGATGAAAAGCGTCACCTAACTTAATAAACGCCCGTTGTTTAGTATCCAAATAAAACTAAAAATATCACATAACCAACATATACCCCACGGAATTTTGTAAGCACGACATTATACTAGTTTAGAACAGGCATATTTACTCACGTAACGTCGACTATCAATCGATATCAACTCCCCTCAACCCCAAAAGCCAACCCAAGTAAGTTCCACAAATCCACCCGCATCCCAAGTCTCCAGAAGCCCGCCCACAATTTTATATTTCGCAAAGCCCACAACCCATAACCGTCAAAATCCAAACTTCACAACACACACACCCCCTCAACCACTCAACACGATAACAAAAACCCCTCCAAATCCCCCAAACCCACCTCCTTCAAATCAAAGCCCCAAAAAGACTTCAATTTCTTCAAGCTCTCAAGTCCTCAGTCGTCCAATACCCAATCAACATCCCACACACACCACAATCCATAACCGACTCATTTTTCGATATCATCATCATCATCATCATACACGCTTCTTTCCAATCAATCTACGTCCCCCTTTCTTTCTTTCATTCTTCCTCTCTCCGTCTTCCTCTAGGAGAGATACAAGAAAGCGAACGATAGATTAATAGATTAAGTGAATAAATAGATAGATAGTAGCGGAACATCTATACACATACACCATGCTGTCTACACTAATGACAGATTTCTAATGAGTGGATATCGATCTCTCTCTCTATC
>JAJONI010000879.1:0-17042 GCA_022190145.1 Pezicula rhizophila
CCTACCTATCTTACAGAGAACATAGAAGTATCAGAGACCAGAGAGTAGTAGGTTACTAACAAAGGTATAGATCTAGAATATTTTACTACTAATAAAACCACTTCCTAGTGAAAGTCAACTATAAAATCCATCTTACATACCTACGATTTTGGATCTAGCAGCCTGGAATAAAGGTACAAGGCATCTACCTAATTACCATGCTAAACGGTTTAAATAATTACGCAGGTAGTTCCAATATACGCTTTAGAACTTCGTCGTCGTTAGGATTGCCTTCTCCCTTGATAGATTCGTACGCAACCGCGAGCACGGCTTTTTCGATTTCTTTATACTTCCCATGAGAGACAAAAATTGCGTTTCCGTTTCTGGATTCATCAACCATCAGATAAGCAGCAGCACGTGCAACCACCAAACCGGGTTGTGCCTCGTGCGATATTCCCTTCATAAGCCCCTCCATGTCTGGGAGGATGTTAGTCGTCGTCCATGATGGCATCAGAGTGTTGATGCGGATGGGAAGCCCATCAATCTCCATTAGCCGTGCATAACCTCTCCCAAACCCCAGGACACCGTGTTTGGAAGTGGCTGCATGACTCTGTAAGCTTGAAGTATTTTATCCATGACAAAATGCTTTGCTCTGGACTTACAGTAATCAACACCTCGAAGGGGCTGCAAGGCGGTGCTGGAGCCCATGAGCACAACACTACCGCCTTTAGGTTGCTGTTTCATAAAATGCACGGCAAGACAAGTGGTATTGATCACGCTTTTCAAATTGATGTCCAAGACTTCGTGGATTGGTTCCTTGAGGTCCCCGTTCTCGTCTGTTTCAATCGCTGAGTAGTTGCCGCGGGGGCCAATACCAGCGTTAGCGAAAACATTATCGATCCGATCATGGCGCTCCTTTGTTTTCTTGAACAGCGTGCACAGATCAGCCCAGCTGGTCATATTGGCTTGCACAAAAAGGAAGTCAGGCGTTTCTAACGGCTCGGTTGGCGGCTGGATATCGCCGCTGACAACCGATGCTCCTATTGATAGCAGCAGCTTGACTGTTGCTAGGCCTATACCAGAAGAACCACCTTCAATGATCCAGTAGGTTAGTTAGTCCATATCAAACATGATCATGAATACCGTGCGAAGTGGTTGAAATGGCCATACCTGTGATGATAACAACCTTACCCTTGAGCCCGATTAAGCTCTCATCCTTGATCAGAAATTCGGTCATGGTGCTCAAATAGGATATGTCGTCGGTAGAGTAAAGGCTCGAAAAAAGTGACTTTTTTAGAATCTTGAGGCCAAGCAGCAACAACGCTCAAAGACGATATGATGAGACCGATCAAAAGATCAGAGGGTGGCTCGTTCATAAATCTTGGGAGGACTTCGGGGTGGGGATACTACACATAATGCGGAGTACATACATACTTGGTACCTCTGTGAAAATTCGACTTTTACGTCGGGATCTGGCTTGTAAATGTCTCCAAAAGTAACACGTTTTACACTTTTCATGCTAGAAACGGTGATTCTGATTAGTTTTTATGGTATATTACAAGGCCCATCCCAACTAGTAAATGTCGAATTTTGCTCAGACTAATAATGGTACGGGGTACTTAAGTCGCACACATAAGGGGGTGGTGTGTTAGCCAAGTAAACAATGGTCCCTTATTTTTTTTTTAAAAAAAAAAGGTTGTAAACTAATCATTTGGGAGGGGAAGTGAAGTGTAACATATTACCTCGGCTTGAGCAGAGAGATAACTCAAGATCATACCACTACAAACTCTAAGTGGTAGTATATTATTACCCAGTGATTGAGGACTATATATATGAAAGTAGAAGGCTTGCACGTGTTCTTTAGCATTACTATTTCTTTGATTGCGTAGAAGACGGTTACGCGAAGACTATGAAGTTCATGACACGGAATCGTACTATCCTATCTCCCCCTAACCCCCCTTCCCCCCTCCTAAATAGACTCTATTTAGTGGGCGGGTGGAACTAGCTGTTAGCGAGGGCTTAACAAATAGGGATAAGTGTACTTGTGTGGCCTGCTTGGCCTCTGTCAGGCCATCTCGCATTCGAATCTTCTACGTAACCCCTAGAAATTACAACAGACCAAGGCCTGGTCTGTGCAATGAGGCTCCTCAGGGCTTCCAACCACTCAGAGTATACCCTTCATAAAAATGTCTTCAAAGTTTTAGCTCCACCACCGAAGATGTCCCATAGAGTTTTGAACCCCTTCCGGACCAATCTAGCAGTGCCGGCCAGGCCCGAGGAAAAAGCTAATTGGGTTTTCTGAAATTACCTGTTAAAAGACCCTCTTCGTAGTACAGAGAGAGGGAAATTTCAGACTTCTGTCCTCTCTTCTCTTCTCTTAGTAGCTACACAGAGATTCTGTAGCCGACCGCATAGGCAACCCCCCCTTGCCCGGGTCGATAAGCGAGGCATGGCTCCCTTGCGCTGGGATTACCCAGAAACTTGACACTGAATTTGCTAATGGTATTTGTAAAAAAACACACTCATATGCATATAACTGCCCGCCGGACTCCACCCTACTCATGATGAAAATCGCTAGAATAAGGACATTTTACCCGATATCCAGGGGGCAATAATGTACCCTTGTCGCCTGAGTAGGTCGAGGTAGATCTTTTCTACTTTCCTCATTCATTCATCAAATTGGCATGTATGTGTTTCGAACTGATCTCCCCATAAAACCCCTCTAGTAGGTCAAGGTCCATTTATCAACGTTGGCATTCATGTCTTCGACTTATTTTCCAACAAAATCTCTCCAGTGGAGAGAAAGGAAGAGGCACTCTTCTTTACTTTCACAACGCTCAACTGCGGGCGTGCATAGTGTCTCACTGCACTTACTCTAATCATGGCCCAGCCGGCTGGGGACGGTATCCCGCTCCTCTATGCTTCAATACTGCTACTGGCCTTATGTTGGCTCACATGCATTGCACGGGTAGGAGTGCGGGTATGGAGAAAAGCCTTAGGCTCGGACGACTACTTGATGTTAATAGGCCTTGTACGTGTGCAACCAGCTTCTCCTTCCCCCAAAACTAACAACTAACGTACTGTCGCTATCGCAGCTACTCTTCACGGTCACAAGTAGCCTATGTATTGTCTGCTGCTACTATGGATCCGGTCAGCTTGCTGCTGTCCTGAAGAAGGGTGATATTATGCAAGGAACCAAGGTGCGTATTCCCGCCCTCTTCGATTGGAAGGTACTGTGAAACTGACCATGACCAAAAGCTCTTCTTCATCGCTGAGTTCTTCTACGCCTCCGGTGCCGTTGCCATCAAGTGCAGCATCGCTGTAACTCTCCTCCGTATCGCTGACGCCCGCCGTCGCTTTGTGTGGACTATCTGGGGTGTCATGATCTCCACTGCTATTTCCGCCGTTATATTCATAGTCACTATCGCCAATATCTGTCATCCGATCACAACGTTATGGGGTGAAACTACTACAGGTTCATGCAACCTCCAGCTGAACAGCGATATTAGCTTCTTCTTCTCCGCTGTTGAGATTCTGACCGACTGGACTTTAGCAATCTTACCTGGGGTCTTACTGTGGAACATTCAGATGAAGAGAAAAGTTAAATTTTCAGTTGCTTTCATTCTTGGGCTGGCTGCTTTGTAAGTCTTTCCCCAAAACTAGGTATACAGCCACCTTACACACTTCTCTAGTGCAAGCTGCGCAACAATAGTCCGACTCCGCTACCTAAGTCTCTACAGCAACCCCGCCGAATTCATGTTCAGCACCGGCAAAATCGGGCTCTGGTCCGTAATTGAAGAGGGCATCGGTATCTTCGCCGGCTCGCTCCCAGCCCTTCGCCCTCTCCTCTCCCTCCCCTTCCTCAACCTCAGCACCAGCTCCAACACCAGCGGCGCCGCTTCGGGCAGCAAATTCAACCAACCGAGGACTAGACATCAGGCGTTGGGTTCGGGTGTCAAGATGGATACTTTTCAGGAACTGGTAGTTAAGGATGATGGGGATTCCCAGAAACATATCTTGAAGGAGACGCAGGTCACGATGACGAATGAGCAATCTACTGCGCCGGGGGAGTGGGAACGGAGTCAGGTGCTAGGATGGAAGAATAACGAATTTAGGAGCTAATTTGGATCAATACCTTTTTTTTGTATTGAGATAGCGCGTAGTTTGTGAAGAGACTGGATATGGCGGCATTGTATGATATGTATGATATCTTGATGCTGGGCAACCATAGCTGCAATCTTTAGCGATGGAACTCTTCCCAGCAAGCACAGGCGAGAATTCTTTAAAGCAATACCCATTCATTGAATTCCTGAAAAGACCGCGAGTCTACGGTGCTATATCCATCGATTTCGATTCATTTGTCTCTCGCTCTCATGTGGGCTGTCTTATTCCAATCTAGCGAGGCAGCAGCGAGAATTTAGAGCTGTACTGTTGATCCTGTAGCTTGTAGGAGTTAGCACTCTACTCGTACCTACAGAGTAACGACAGAGTAACGCTTAAGTTACTCAATGGTACAATTAGAGTGCTTACTTTACCTCATACCTAGGTTTCAGACTTTTAGCTTTAAAACTTGACTTCTTGTAATCTAGAAAAAAATTTAAACTTCTTATTACTCGATAACACTTTTAATGCAACGTAGTACTGTACAGTACACCACCGAAGGTAGAGATAAGAATTTCAGTTGGGGCCATACACTCGGATAGTTAAAGATATAAAAACTCAATGGCAGGGCTAGGTCTGAACGGTTATTAAAAATAGGCACCATTGCGTTGCTTTGCTCGAGCAGGATTAAGTACGCTCTCAACGGTATTAGCATTTACATATAAATATAGACTGTAACGTGGAAAAGTGTACAGGTCGGTTGGTAGTGTAGGAGATCTGAGCTAGTATGTTGAAGGTGGCTTCGGTACGGCTTATGGATCTGCCGGAAAATTATTCTACTCTAAGCCGACCCAAGTGGCGGGAGTGCTTGCTCCGAGAGCTACTGCATGGGAGAGCTCAAAAAAAAAAAGTTGCATCAGACCACCGAAGAAGGCATTCCGCATCGACTCTAAGACACCCCCCGTCTTACACCCATAATTGGGTCATGAATATCTAGCTAAAATGTTTGAAAATCTCTGTACACTCCCTCTCTCCTCAGACTTATTCACTCAAGCTCTCCATCCTACCGAGTCTGTCCTGGCCGTTGGATTATCCGGCGGACATGTCCAGTCCTTCCGATTACCAGCTGTTAGTGGGAACGACAGCGATGACGAGGATGGCGACGGTAACACCAGCATTGTCTCCAGTGGCACCAACACCATAGACACGGAATGGCGTACACGAAGACACAAGGGCAGCTGTCGCACTCTGGCATACAGTGGAGATGGTAATGGTACGACAACACTCTCAAGGTCTCTCTCTTTCCCCTGGGACGCTTGCTGACCCAATTGAACTCCAGTCCTCTACTCAGCAGGAACCGATGGTCTACTCAAGGTTGCATCCTCAGCGACAGGGCAGGTTGTAACCAAGTTTCTCATCCCACGCGTAAACTCGGCCGTCGACGACCCGTCTATGATTCACGCGCTCTCTCCACAAACCCTCCTTCTTGCAACCGATTCTGCAGCCTTGCACCTTTGCGATATGCGCGAATACTCCACCTTAACGAGTTCGAAGCCGTCGCAGACATACTATCCTCATGATGATTACATATCCTCCCTCACTCCTCTTCCACCAACCGAAGCAAGCACAAGTGGTTTCAGCAAGCAGTGGGTTTCAACTGGTGGTTCTACGTTGGCAGTCACAGATCTCAGAAGAGGCGTTTTGGTCAAGAGCGAAGACCAGGAGGAGGAACTACTCAGTAGTGTGTACGTTGGCGGGCTACCATCAAGGCCTGGCCGAAGCACGGGCGCAAAAGTGCTAGTTGGAGGCGCAACCGGGGTTCTAACATTATGGGAGAAGGGGGTATGGGATGATCAAGACGAGAGAATAATTGTTGATGGGGGTCGAGGCGGAGGGGAGAGCTTGGACTCGTTGGTTCTAATGCCAGACGGTGTTGGAGATGGTGGTAAGAATGTGGTCGTTGGCGTTGGAGACGGAACTATTCGCATCATCAAACTCGGCCCGAACAAAATTGTTGGTGAGCCTTTGCGGCATGACGAGGTGGAGAGTGTAGTTGGGTTGGGCTTCGATGTTGGTGGGAGACTTATCAGTGGCGGTGGTCAGATTATCAAGGTCTGGGAAGAGTCGGCTTGGTTGGACGACGTCGACGATGAGGACTCAGATGCCGACTCGGACGATGAGGACGAGGACGAGGTCGAGCCCAGTGGAAAGAAGAGACCAATCGATAGCAAAAACGCACCCGATGCTGCAGATAGCAGCGACGAAGACCAGCAACGACCAAACAAGCAGAAACGGGGCAAAAAGGGAAAGGATAAAGCTGCCATAACCGGCATCTTGAAGTTTGATGGCATGGAATGATACCCATTTGTATACGAATATTTCCAGATTATATTCAATCTACCGTCTACAGACCAACAGTATTTTTGTTCGACTTCCATTGGAAGAGTGCATAGGCTTGCAGAACTTTCAGAGCTCATCTATAATCAGTTGTCATGGTTAGTCTCTTCGGGTTCGTGATTTTACTCCAGTGGGGTTATCCGAGGCGTCCATAAGCAGCGGACGTAATCCCGTCTAAAATAGCCCTCTGCAACTTCACCGGATATGTCTCACTCACCGAGCTATGTCATGGACTCAAGAACTGCTGGAAAACCCAACACCCGTCCTGGAATTGTGAGATTGACACATGGTGCGGCTGAGTTCTTAATTCACCTTTCGAATACAGATGTACGGAGTACGGAATGGCTTTTTGTTTGTCGAGGTACATGGCATCTATATGCACGGTCGCGTCCAGGAAGGTCTTTGCGACTTTTCGTCCAGAATCACTGGGCAGCTCCAAGTTCAATTGCCTGTGCTGCAGGTTACCAGCCAAAGGCACAGTTCTACAAAGATTATGCAGCAATTCCAATGAGGTTAGCTAGTCACAAATGTGCTCCCTTTACTCGTCATCTTTCCCAGTTGCGTCAGCTCCATAGTACATGGGCGATACTAAGTTCTCCCCAAGAAAATGCCGTTGTTAAGCGAGGGATGGGTTCATTGAGTCTTCGGGTTGAACCGAAGATCATGACCAACAACAACAATTCTGAATCTCGTAAATGAGCTGCAGAAGGTGCAGTAATGCGTTTCAGACCCAAGAAGCCAGTTAGCTTGGTGCATGTAAGATCCAATTGAGTTTTGCATGCAACCACCATTGTGCTCGTATTCCATCAGACCAGACCCCACTGCTGAACGAGAGTGCTATTTTTAGCGACATGAAGTTATCGAACACTTAACCCGACCTGACAAATACTTGTATATCTTGTATAGCTATTATCTCTTGTATTTCTTGGGTAGCTACGAATATATGTATGGCTTTCTAATTCTTGAAGCTGGATGAAACATCCTCATCATCTATTCAATAAAAACAAAACAAAAACAAAAAAAAACTCGGACCTTTGTTCCAACAATGGCCTCAGCTGAAGAAGTGTTCGTCACGAGCCGCAGCAGAACACCATCAGTCATCAATGTAACTTCTCAGAAGGACCACATCTTTGCCCAACTCCCAGATTTAATCCAAGAAGCCCTTGTCTCAGCCGAGTGTAAGCATAGAACTTAACTTATTGAGACGGAAAACAACTAAAAGGCAAACAGTTTCTAGTCCTCAGATTGAAATCACCCGTGTTCACCATTCCCAGAATGTCAATCATGCCGCTCTAACAGAACCGGTATTCTTTATAAGATCGCGGGTCGACTCTGGAATCAGCATGGTCGATTTTCACGTGACTGATGAGCAGATTCTTGCAAAGTTTGGCACTGATCTGACGGCCAACTTCGCTGATATCAGAGTCCATGGGCCCAAAGCATTCTTCCAGAAAGAGAACACGTCCAACGGGGTCATTTACTCCCTCTCTGCGTGCGCAACCGGGTACATTTGGATATATGTTACGCCAGAGCCGACTGTCCCGGACTATTCTGGGTTCTTGGATGTGGAGGTTCAAATTGGCACCTTTGCATCGCGAACTAGAGCCGTCACAACTTCAGAGATATCCTCCAGATACCTCCCATTCGGATCAGATCTACGGTACGGGCACCTTGCCCTCCTTTGTTCAACAGTGCTGGGCATTTATCTTCGTCTTCGCATGATGGGCCATCAATACGAGTACGCCACAGAAACAGCCATAAAGCAAGGTCGCAAAGATCTCTCCGGGCTCAGGGTTGTAGAGCCTGGCTGGTTTGGAATCAATGGGGAGCTCTTCAACTTGTTAAGGGGTATATGTGCTAACGCGCCAATGCCACCTATTTCAGATGTTTCGTTGATATCCAGGTCCATGATCACTCGACGATGGGACCTCCTGAGAGAAACTCGGACTTTGAGGAAGACACACTTCTTTCCCCTAAGAGCACTAAGGAGTTTGAAAGGCTCCAATGTCGATGCGCTGCATCTGTTGACCAAGTCTTTCAAGACCCTTGAGCATACAAGCAAGACGTTGTCACCTCCAGCAGCAGACTATCAGAGAAACGGCGCCTCAATTCAGTCATTTTATAACACAATTCCTTGTCAAACAAGTCAAATTTCTTCTTCTACTGGCCCTTCTGGATCGGATATGTCTCGCTCGTCGTGAATCATCCGACGCCAACCTTCCCGATGAGGCAACATCAATATACATATCGAAATACTGGAAAATACACACGATCCAATGCTTACCATGCTGTAAGATTACAATGCTTCGATGTGTACCAATTTCACATGGTAGCTCGAGCTAGTACATCAACCAATTGAACACCACCGAAGCGAAGGTCTTGATCACAGGCTGGCTTCAGCCCTGGGCTGGGCACGAAGATATAATTTTTCGTACTCATCTTCGTAAGCGCCTTCAGCCAGAATCGGGTTAAGGTCTTCTCAATTCAGCAGGTCCTTTGGTACAGAAGCACATGTATTGTACTATCGTACATAGTATATTATTTATTTCCGGGATATATGGGACTACCCCGCCTCGTTTCCTGGCTCAAGTTCCCTGTCAATGCCAATGAAGGACTGCAAATGGCCCACGATCTCATCGCCCACCCTGGTTCACACAGCCACCGGTACCTCTCGCCTATGCGGCTTGCGAGGCACGTGTAACCATTCGCCATCGTTACTTTTCCTTCGACCACTACGACTGGATCTACAACGTTACCACCAGCGCACACTGCCGACGAGGTACACCACTAAAATGTGCAATTTCTTCCTTGGCACAGTTCCCTCGCCCCATTTGGCCCTTTGTCACCCTCGATGCGAAACGATGCTCAGGTGCAAAGGTGTCTTTGGCGAACTCAATCGTTATTATATATATATATATATATAGATATAGATGAACGGTTCTGTCGCTTTTCCCTTGGCTTTGCGAGGCCAGTACAGGCTCTGTACTCCGCTCAGTGCTCAACTAGAGAGATCCGTTTCTCCGACATTATTCTCCCTTCTCTACTCTATCTAGAGTTTCCTGAACTATACTTGCCACCATGTCTAAAGTCGCCGGTCTCTTTCTCTTGGCTGCAGCCCTTCTGCATCTTGTCGCGGCTGCACCCGCTGTCGGCGCAACACCAAAAGCCAAGCGTGATGCTGTTCCAGATTACGCCATTAAATATGCACCTTACAGCTATCTCTACAGCGGAGAGTCATGGTGGCCTTCGGACGTTGCAACTCATGTACAACACGTAACGCCAGAGGTCAACTTTTCTGCTGTTGCAACCAACGTCACGCTTGAAGATCTCAATACCTTTGCCAGTGATGTGTATTTGACTAGCGATGACAATGTTGAGAATAATCCAGCTTGGTTACTGGGTATTAAGCCGGACAGTACTGGATATACATCTGGCCCAGCGACTATCATCGTTGCAGACAAGACGGAGCATGTCGATGTGTTCTACTTCTACTTTTATAGCTATAATCACGGCCTCGCGTACGTGTTACCTATTCTCTTCTTTCATAATCCCATGACTTGGATATCTGTCAATAGAAAGGACTAACCAGAAATCTAGCGTGCTTGGTACACAGTTTGGAAACCACGTTGGTGATTGGGAACACTCAATGGTCTGACCCTCGGTTGAGAAAACTTGCCATTCCCATTAATCTAACCAGCTGATAGATTCGCTTCGTTGATGGGGTCCCGGCATATGTTTACCTCTCCGAACACTCAGGTGGCTCTGCATACAACTATTCTGCTATGGCCCTGAATGGAGTTCGGCCAGTTACCTACATTGCCAAAGGCAGCCATGCAAATTATGCGACTGCTGGTAAGCAGGACTATGAGGGTGGGATCTTAGCTGCCTTTGGGATCTACGACACAACTGATGCTGGGCCATATTGGGATGTTACTCAGAACTACCGCGGGTAAGCTTTTCTCGTCCCCTTCGATCAAATGCATGAACATGAATTAATGAGACCATGGGCAGATTCGCCTTCGACAACAGTACTTCAACATTCACTTCTCTCGGCGGAGTAGGCATTGGGAACACCGAACAAGCTGTTGAGGGCGTGGACTGGCTTTCCTGGCTGGGTAGGTGGGGTGATGAACAGTACCCAACCTCGGATTCTAGACAAGACTGTGATTTCGAGTCCATTAGTGGCGAATGTCACTATGTGTCTGGTCCGACTGGTCCATTTGACAAGAACTTGGGAAGAACGACTGTCTGTGAAAATGATTCTTCGTGCACTATTAAAAGCTCTATCTAAGCGAGTGCACGCCGTATAAGTAGTTACCTTATATTTAATTATTCATTGTTGTTTAATACAAATTCTAACTCGCTTCTAAAGTGCTTACTACCAAGGGACAGCGTATAATCCCTGGGTAATTTACTTACCCTTGCTGTACCGGATACTTCCCTCTATGCTCTTTACTCTTATCCGACTAACCCTCATCCAGCTTACTTTCATAGTATTACTCAAGATATCAATTTTTAATAAATTAACAACAATAAACTCGCATGTCGCCTTCCCAAAATGTTTAAATTATTTTGCTGCCTACCATTGGCGGACACTTTTTACGCAACAGTACTACTAACTAAGCTTTGCCTAATTTGGTCCCTCGCGTATTTGCTGCGCCCTATATATAGGACGGAGATAGTCGAAGCACGGCTGTCTTAGTGGTAATGTGTATGGGATATCTTCGATTCAAGAAATTAAGTGGCCTTGAGTGTTGTAATTGCCAAGACATATCAGATTTTATAAGAGAGGTCTACTTTGTATAGGGTTGGAGGCCTGTTGATGTTACACGGCTATTTCGTCCTGGCCCTATAGAAAAATAGTGATAAAAACGCCTTTAATACGTTCTTTACTGGAAGAATTGTGAAGTAGAAAGGCTCTTAAGCCCTGATGCATGCATCTTTTTTTTTTAAAAAAAAAAGGATGGTTGTAAGTGTGCAAGTGAAAGTAATAAGTCATGATGAAGATAGTCAGTTAAAGTACAAAAGAAGGTTGTGGCAAAAAATGTTGGGTATTCTCATATGGTGGGTGCCCTGTATTCGCGAATTCATACGCCATAGCTGGGCAACGAGCACTCTTAAACAGGCTGCTGACGTTAGTTCTAGGGTTGTGCCATAGGCTCCTTCCCCCATAAATGATGATGCACAGACACCCATCATGTATTGCTAAGCTTTTGTTTCCGGGGTATTGACTAGTCTGTCCCTGTAACCGATGTGCCATGACGTTTTGCGGTGGCCTTTGTAGGCACTAATGTAATAGTTGTTGGTTTTAATTGTCCGCCCGGATGTATACAATTTCCGTTTTCTATACAAATGATGTCATTATATTGTGATTATATTGTAGTGCTCAAATGTAAATTTCTTGTCAAGCACGACGAGAATGACGACTTTGATACTGTTAGTGTTGAGCCACTGCTTGAGTTAGCTCTGATTCTTTTTTAAGAATGTGGCGTACGTACTGTTGTACCTCTGTAATTATTGATGTGGAAATGCTTCTCGCAGTACCTACCTAGAACTACAACAGTATACTGTACTTCGTAGCAAAAATCATTTTCCTGCCCTTGCACTTACTTTTTCTATTCTCTCTCTCCCTACTCCCGCTATTTTCTTCTACGCCACCGCCACATTTCCACGTCTACATTGCCCATACGACAATCCCATCCATGTGCAATCGCTATCTATCGCACCCAGTGAAGCTCCCTCCACCGCGAATCAACCCAATACTGTACCGCATTTTACATCTGCACGACTGTGGTAGCTGCATTATGTTGCTCTGAATTTTCATAAGCAATTCCATCCTTCAACTCCTCATTCCACCACTTTGTTGTCGCGCTAATACTGCTCCTGATATGGCGACGAAGATTGACGGGAAGTCGTCAGGCGGCGGCTCTGAGTTTCGACGTGAGCGAGAGATGTATAGGCAAGACGGCCCTATGCTGCGATAATGCATTTGATTATTGACCTCGTCTTCAGGTATCTACCTCCTTTCGCAGCCTCCTACCTTCCTGAGCATCATCGTGATGGCGACCATTCTCCGACCTTGTCGAGTCCCCCTTCAAATGCCTACAGCTCCGTGGACCGAGCCCTCAATGCTTTTGCGCAATTAGGAGCTCTACGATTGCGGACGAAACGTGCCATCATCTCATTGATCGATCGAAAATATCAGTATATCATCGCCGAAGCTACACAAACTTTGTCATCACAATGCGATACTGTGCACGATGTTGGGGACTCTCTTTGGCTGGGTGTGCGGACGATACCTCGAGATGAAGGATTCTGCGCTGCCAGTATAACACCGCCGTTACAGAAGGATGATTGTGCAGATGACAATCATCCTGCGTTGGCACCAAGAATCATTAATGATCTAGCCGTGGATGAGACCTTTAAGGATAGATCATACGTTTTCAGTGGCAAGATACGATTCTACGCCGGCGTGCCGATCCGATCTCGACACGGTTTTGTCATTGGATCGTATTGTGTGTTAGATGATAATCCACGGGCTGGAGTTAGTGAAGTTGAGCTTGAATTTCTCCAGGACATGGCTCACACTGTCATGGATCATCTTGAACACGTAGCAGAGAGGAGAGATTACCGGAAAGGAGAGAAGATGGTAAAGGGTCTGGGATTATTTGTGGAAGGCCATTCCAGCATTAGTGATTGGTGGCTGCGGACTCGCGACGAGAGAAGACCCGTACAGCATAGAAACATGAACCGCAAGCATAGCATCGATGCTTCTGCAGATGTTCAGGAGATTGACCTCCCGAAATCGAACAATACGTCCAATGCTGGTGATACGGCACCAGCAAGACCCAAAAGTCCTGAATCTGGGCTTTCTCCACCGCTTTCAGAAGATTCAACTACTTTTTCGAAGAATATTTCGGGGAAGTCTTCGCGTAGGCTCTCCACAGATTCTTCGAACGCAGCTTATGAAGTTGACCAATCTTCTATCAAATCACAACCGGCATCACCAAGACCTTCATCTCGACCTTCAAGCAGCCGCCCTGTTTCCCCCCTACCTACACATTCCTTGAAAGAACTCGCACATGAGTCCTTCGCAGTTTCTATCGATGTAGCTGTTCCATCCGCGGCTTCTCCAGGACTCGCGCCAGGCGCCTCGCCCGAAAGACGAGACTCGGATATTTCTAAAAGCATTCAGGACATGCTCTCGCGTGCTAGCAACCTCATCCGCGAATCAACTGATGTTGACGGCGTCATATTCTTTGATGCAAAGCATTCCAGCTTCGGTCCTCAGGAACTCAAATCTTCTTTGATTGGTGCCAATAGTAAAACTGGGACGCAAGGAAGTCTAACAACTTCCAGTAGTGAAATCGAATCAAAAAGCTCGTCACGACAAGGGCCATCAGATAGTAATTCTGATCAAAGACCTCATGGCAAAGCTACCCGCGCGAAGCAGCGTATGTGTGAGGTGCTCGCATATTCTACAGCTTCGTCATCCACCTTGCATGGCCAGGATTGCTTACCGAGCCATCTTACTATCACAGAAAACTTTGTAACCACACTGTTCAAACGTCATCCTCATGGTAATATCTTTATGTTCGATGAGGATGGCGCAATGTCGTCGGGCGACGATGAAGTTAAGCCGGCCGAATTTCCTGGGGAGATCTCGGTCGTCGCAGGCGAGAAGAGCAGAAAGAAGTCTCACAGGATCCGAGAAGGCGAAACCATTCTCAAAATTTTCCCTGGTGCTAGGTCTGTGTTGACCTTGCCTTTATGGGATGCTCATCGGGAACGTTGGTTCGCCAGCGCAATGCTATGGACTTCTGACCCAGTCCGAGTACTTAGCTCTAAAGATGACCTGAGCTATGTGGCTGCCTTTGGTAATAGTATTATGGCAGAAGTCTCTCGGCTTGATGCTATAATGGCCGACCACACCAAAACAACTCTAATCTCGTCCATAAGTCATGAGCTTCGTTCTCCATTGCATGGGGTCCTTGGCAGTATTGAGCTTTTGTACGATACTTCCGTCACAGAATATCAGAGAGATGTGTTAGACACGATTGGGCACTGCTCAATGACACTACTCGATACTCTGAATAACGTACTTGACTATGCTAAGATCAACAATTTCACGAGGGCTCAAAAAAGTGAGGAGAAGGCCATACGCAAATCATCTCGATCACGAAAGGCTATACCCGCAGAGAAGTTTCACATTTATGGGACCATCAGCTTGACTTCTGATCTCGATCTAGCATCCATTACAGAAGAAGCAATTGGTGGAATATACGCCGGGCACGAGTACACCCTGCGATCAAAATCCTATGCCTCTGGATCCGATGTTGATTATCATATCTCCTCCGATCGGTTAGTCCAGGGACGTCAAGATAATTCGCCACTCTCGGTTATACTCGACGTTGACAAAAAGTCAAACTGGATGTTCTATACGCAACCTGGAGCATGGAAACGCATTCTTATGAACCTATTTGGAAACGCATTAAAGTTTACTACCTCAGGTTTGGTAAAAGTCCAACTTGAATACGAAGATGCTGCCCAACATAATCAAGCGTTTGTCGCAATCACCATTACCGATACAGGGAAGGGCATTGCTCCCGACTTCCTCAATGGTCACATCTTCACGCCATTCTCTCAGGAAGATACACTCACTCCGGGTGCTGGTCTTGGCTTAAGTATCGTTCGCCAAATTGTTGGAGCCCTTGATGGAAAGCTGGAAATTTCTAGTGTGCAAGGCTGTGGGACAGTTGCCAAAGCTTGTCTCAAGCTAGAAAAATCTCGCCCGCATGTCAATCACGCCGTACAATATCCTGAAAATATCCGCCGAGCCAAGGGTTATACAAATGGACTCGAGCTGGTTCTCGTTCGATTGGAGAACATAACAACCCCTGAAGATGAAGACACCAAGCAGTCAGAGGTTCCTTCTGATACTGGAATTACCGAGCAGCCAAACGTTCTTGCTGCTATAAGCTCTATGATTAGTAGGATATCCAAGAACTGGTTCGGTTTGAGGACCAGGAAAGCGTCAGGATTTGATGGGCTTGGCGATGTATTTCTTACCACTTCTGAAAACTTTACAGTGCTTGAAGAGGAATGGCAGCAGCACAGCTCACTATCAAGGGGCTTCTCTAAGCAACACATCATTGTGCTTCAAAACAATACAATTCCCAAGGGCAGAGCTCGATCGAAAGAGAATAAAAACATCCATTTCCTCAGTAACCCGTGCGTTTACCACCATATCCATCCTAGTAGCTATATAATGCTTTTCATTTCTAGTCTTCACAATTTCTGACCTGGTCTTCACGGTCAACTAACATTAAGCTAGGATCGGGCCGCGAAAGCTTGCTGATTGTTTTCTTTCAATCTTCGAAAACTCCAATAGCCCGGATGCCAATAAAGACTCACTTGAAGCACATGATACTCCTTCCATCTCAGCCTCCCTCAGCATCAACATAGCAACCTCAAAACGCGACCCTACCTTCAGTATACAAAATTTGGATCCTTCGGCATCTCCAATGTCAATAAATGGGGTCGCCAAACCAGCAAGTGGCAAACAGGCTGCCAACGAGCCGGCCATTCTGATAGTAGAAGACAACCCTATCAACATGAAAATCTTGGCGACCTGTATAAGCAAATTACAAGCACAGTTCCATATAGCAGAAGATGGAAAACAAGCTGTAGACCACTACAAATCAGCACCGAGGAAGCCTGATCTTATCTTCATGGATATTTCAATGCCTATCATGAATGGTTTCGAAGCGACTCGTCATATCCGAGCCTTTGAACGGGAAAATCAACTTTCTGCTAGTATTATAGTTGCCGTTACAGGTCTTGCGAGCGACGAGTCACAACGTGAGGCTTATAATAGTGGTATCAACCTCTTCCTTTCGAAACCAGTTCCCATGAGAGAGATGAAGAAAATTGTTGGTGAGTGGAAGACTAGAATAGAATGAGTTGTTAGCGGCATCATCATCTTTATCATTCTTGTAAGTACCTTGAGAGATTATCTTTTGTGTTGAATACATAATTTGCTTCATTACTTTCTTTGGCTTTGCATTGATGGAGAGCTTCTCTGCATTGGTCCTTTGAGAGTACAGGTGCCGATGTGATTTGCCTCGAATTCAGGACGTGGCCTAGCTTAGCCTTTTTTGGCGACGCTGCCAGACTACTTTATTGATGTGATGCATTGTAAGGCAAAACAAGGAAGAGTTCAATTTAGTAATTTAATACATTCTGTAATTATATTTAAATACCATAACACCCCTGTCTTTTTGCAGAAACGGTATGTTCCATTAATTAGCTGGACTGACTACAGATACTTAAAATTTAAACTAAACCCCTCTCCTCTAGTAAATATTTTTTTTCAGAAGCATTAATAGCCGGCCCACCCTCCCCACCACGCTTCGCTTGTGGTCGGCCCAAGCAAGTGTCCCCATCAACTAAGTGTCCCTATAGAAATCGTTAGAAATTGTAATTTCAGAAATACCTCTATTTGTATATAACTACTATATAAAAATAAGTACCTAAGTAACTACTATTTTATAAACCTACAAAAT